>BMAV01009605.1:0-81455 GCA_019973955.1 Trichonephila inaurata madagascariensis | reverse complement strand
TACTTTCCAAGATAAATTTAATTTTAAAACTGAAATTCAATTTCGAATATAAGAAACTTTTGAAAAAGATCTCGAATTTGATTTTTAAATACAAAATTTGATTTTTTAAAAGTGAAAGTAAAAAAAAAAACTAATTCAGTTTTTTCAAAAGATTATTATTAATATAAATTGAATTTTTTTAATAAAAAAAAAAGTTCAATTAATCAATTTTTGCTGACCTAAAATGTACATACTTTATCAGTAGAAGTATTCATCTTGTAGGGTTTGTAAATACCAATAAAAGTTTATGTCAATAAAAACAGTCATTCCATTATTTTGCAATTTAACCATGTTTCACAAATTATAGCGTAGTAACAAAGAAATAAAAAATAGATAATTTTTTATATTTTTTTATAAAAACAAAGTATGTAGTTCATTTTTTCCCTACAAAATTTCTTTTAAATACTCGTATATTTCCAGTAAGAGATAAAAAGGAAGATTTGTTATATATTTAAAATAATTACGTGTTAATTAATGTAATATATATATGTATTTGGAGGAATAAAATTAAAATATATTTTAAGTTAAATATTAATAAAGTTCGCCAAACCATTGAACATATGAAATTATCTCCCTAGTAAAAAGTGTAAAATATAAAATTTACAGTATATATATTATGAAAATATGTATTATATATACATAAATGGGCTGGGGGAAGGATGGTGCATACGTGTGGGAGTGAAGGATGTGTGCGCGTGCAAATCAAAAAGAAAGTGTAACTTCAAAAAGAAAAAAAAAGGAGAAGCAGTGTATTTAATAATTTGAATGAATATATATATTTGAATTTTTCCCTAAGGAGAAAAAATGGAGAGTAATTATATGTGTTCCCTATTTAAATTTAAATTTGTAAGCTCTTGAGCTTAACTATTTATTAATATATGTGTTATGAGAATATGATAATAATGGTTAATATTTATATTGAATATGAAATTCCCAAATGAAGTAAAAGAAAAAAAAGAAAAAAAAAGGTGAGTTATTATATGTGTTCTCTATTTCAATTTAGCTTTGTAAACTCTTGAACTTAGCTATTTATTAATATATGTGTTATGAGAACATAATAATAAAGATTAATATTTATATTGTATATGAAATTCCTGAATTAAATAAAAGAAAAGGAATAAACAAGAAATCTAAAAAAAAATTTTTTTTAGCCAATTCCTACTTCTGCTGCATCTGTAACTCTTTAAATAATTAGTTTCAGTCAATTAATTTTAATTAATTATAGTTAAATTATCGTATTTTTAATCAAAACCATAGTGTATAGAAAATTTCAGCTCAAACGAGCGCTTTAAAATGTGAGAAAAGAACCTTTTTAAGTTTTGACACAAGTCGCCAAAAATGATGCCAACGTGGCTGTATTTGTAATTCTTTGAATAATTAGTTTTAAACAATTAATTTTTATTAATTATAATTAAATTACTGTATTATCATTCAAAATAATCATGTATATAAAATTTCAGCTCAATTGAGCGCTTTAAAATGTATTTTATTAACGATTAAAAATTCCACCAAGATAAATAAATAAATAAATAGAGAGTGTGAGCTAATAGTATGAATTGAAAAAGCAACAATGCATCTACATATAATGTCAAGAAATAACAAGAAATTGCATTCATATTGCTCCAAAAAAGTTACATCTGCTTTATAACTACGCACTAGTCAATTGACAAACAAGTCCTACAAGTAGATGCATCATTCTTCTGAATTCCCTATTTTCTGGATCAATTCAATTAGCTGCACGGTAGCTTAACCACAAAAGCGTGGCTGGTGTATCGTGAATTCGAGCCCTAATGCCTGTGAAGACTCAACATGTAGAGGGATTGATGCATCTATCTGGTTCAAACTGTTGTGGTTCAAAGTTATCCCTTTGATGCAGTATGATAGTTTAGAGAAGAAGGTACCACCTCAGGTGTTGTCCTCGACACTTAACCATGGTTCAAAATTACGAGGTCCATCACTAATAGCCCTCGAGTTGCTTTATAAGTTAGTAAATTAAACACTCATTAAATAAACCTCGTTAATAAACAATCAATTAGCAGCCCACTCATTATTTCACACGACAGCCTTTAGGTGAAATCAGGATTTGAATTCAGAATCTAACTCATTCGTTACCAGCCACAAATTTCACGATTAGCCTTCAAACACAATCACGATCTTATTAAGTAACGGCTAAAGAGGTAAATGTTTATTTACCAGTTTCTAATGCATACCAAGTTTATTTTCTTGTTTCATTATGAGAAGTTTAAAGTAAAAAAAATAATTTGTAAAGATTTAAGTATTTTAATAAAAAAATCATTTGTAAAAATTTTTATATATATTTTAAGGTATCCGACTACGTTCGGAACCGTGATTTTGCAAAAGCGTATAAATAGATAATATTTATGATATTTAATGTCAATTATATTAGAAAATGTATATGAAATTGTTTTAAGAATAGTATTAGAATAAAAAATTATTTAAAAGTAAAATATTTTGACAAAAAATTAACATAGAATAACCCATTTTCAAAATATTCTCCTTTTGAGGAAAAATGCTTCTATAATAATAATATTTTGCCTGTATATAGCTCAGACCTCTGTACAGAAGCTCGACTAGAATTCTTGAAATACATAACTTAGAAGTGGGTTTATCTATGTTTTACGACAACAGAGGGGAGAAATTTTAAGAAAAAAACGCCGATAATTATATTTCAATGGGTTGTAACTCTGAAAATAATTTGAATTTTTCAAAAATCATAGTTGAGCCTCTGCACAGAGGTCTGAGCTATATATACAGGTAAAATATTATTATAATAGAAGCATTTTTCACAAAAGGAGAACATTTTGAAAAAAGGTTATTCTAAGTTAATTTTTTGCCGAAATACTGTATTTAAATAATTTTTTTGTCAAAATGTCCTTGAAACAATTGTATACATGTATTCTAATCTAAGTGACACTAAATATCATGAAAATTATCCATTTATGCCCCTTTTTAAAATCACGGTTCCGAACGTAGTCGGATACCTTAGCAAAAAATCATTTGTTTAAACTTTAATATTTTAATAAAAAATTTCATTTGTAAAAATTTAAATGCAAATTTAATTCGTGTGTGTCTTTGAAAATCATTTTGAGCGAAAACTGACAACTCATAAAAAATATTTTTCAGAGACAGAAAGAGTGTCGTAATATATTTCCGATTTTATTTCCAAAATATTTTTTGAATGAAAGAATGCATTTATTTGAGATTTATATTTTAAGAGAAGAATTTTACTTTATTAAAATACCATTCTGTCAAAGGCGCAATAAATATTGAAATTTGAATGAAAGCAATTGCAGATGATGACAGTAAATCAAACGCTTGATTTTTGAAAATAAATATTTCATGCCATCAATCACACCAATACAATGCGAAGATGGGAGAGATCGAAGATGCATTCTAGTCTCCTACTTTTCCGAACAATGAAAATTTTATTGGTGGATTTATTTACAATATGTTGAGTTTTCTGCATTTCGCCTTGAGAGAATCCTTATATTTTTGAATTTATAATGTAATTCTTTTTTGTTACTTTCATTTTAAATAACAAGCACGAGAACGATAAAAATATTCGATCATAGTGTAGAACAATTAAAATACAAATCTTTATTTATGAAGTATTCTTTTTTGAAAATAATAAAAAGAAAGAAAACGAAAAGAACAATAGTTTTATTTCTGTTTTTTGCATGCGATTTTAATCTTGATTTATATCAATTCGTCGTCTAAGGTTATAAACATAATTAAGAAATGAAAGCTTATTCAAATCAATTCCTACTATTAGTTCACACTCTCCCTATATATATAAATATATATTTATATACATATCTTGTTCAAATTTTCAATCGTTAATAAAATACTTTTTATTCATCCACTCAAGTTCAAATACAATTTTTTAAACTTGTAGTGGATGACACATTATGTTAATACAGTTTTTTTCAAATATTAATTCATTAATTAAATTTAATTAATGATTAAATAGTAAACTGCAAAAATAATAGTCCAACAGCAAAAATAAAAAAGAAAATCGCTCGTTGTGTCCCTGTAGTGCAATGGACACCTAATCCAAAGGTCGTGGGTTTGAATCCCACCTGGAATGGCCTGATTTCTGAGTGTAAATCCTTTGAACTGTACTATTTTATTTTTTTTTTAATTGAAAACAGTTATGAAATCCCCGTGCACCACAAAGTATCACACGGGACTCACAGAAGTAAGTATTAATCACACATTACAAAGGAAAAAAAAAATTGAGGTTATGAAGGATTACAAATATTTGCAACAAATTCACAGAACTTTTTAAAAGCACTTCTGGTGGAAAGAAGTTGGTGAAAATTTAGAGGTTAATTTATATTAAGTCTTTTGAAAGCCAGTCTTATGATCTTTCTCTGACGTACTTGGAACACAGAGGGATTAGATGTTCTACATTTTCTTAACCACCAATATTACAGTCACAGGAAGATGAAGGAACTAAATTAAATTTGTTCAAGTAGCTTTTAAAATTACCATGAGCAGTGAGAAATTGGGTTATTTTGTAATTAGTATAAAAATGATGGCATGACAATCTCAGTTTAATGGTTGAAAAAAATTTCTTTGTTAAACTCCCTTTATTAGAAATGAGATGTTCTTGGTTCCAAGACTACACTATTCTTTCTTTCATGATTTTCTTGTAAAATGATTTAGGAATATTAACGGGGCAATGTCAATTTTACGCTTGGTTGCAGCCTTTGCAAGCCAATCGGCTCCCTCATTTCGAAGAACGCCCGTGTGTCCGCAAACAAATGCAAAATCTATTGAGATGTTTTTATCCCTTAGGTTTTTATTGGAATAATCAAATTTAATCGATGAATAAATAGTGACAAAGAAAAATAATTGTCCAACACCATATATAGAAAGGAAAATGGAAAATTTCAAGGAAAATCGCTTTCTATTTTGCCACTTAATATTGTGATTTTATCATATGTTTATACATATTTATATTAATTGTAATTATTTAATAAATAGTAACTAAAATATAAAATTTTCTTTGTTGACTTATGTAGGAATTGATTTAATTTTTTTATATTACTTGTTAACTTGTTTTTATATTTAAAATAATATATTTTTATAAAAAAATATGTTAAAAATTCAGTTGAATTTCTAATATTATGCATTATATATATATACCGCTAACACATTATGATCGCTTCATTTGTTTGCTCTTTTATTGATCATGATTTGCTTTTCTACTGTTAAAACATATATCGAAGAAAATAACTCTAAAAATTTTCACATCAATTATCGTCAAGTGTTATTATCATGATAATTTGACTATTTGAATTATTAACTAAAAAAAGCTTCTTAATAATACAAGCCATTACGTTGCTTTAAAAAAATTCTGCTTTTCAGGAAGAAACTGACATTTGTACTTATATGTATAACTTAGATAATAATGGGCATCATTAATTGAGCTTAAAATAGCTTAAATAAGCATCTAATAATTAAATTAAAAAACTGAATAATTTCAAATGTTAATAAGGATTTAAGAGATAGTTTTGTTTCTTTAAATTATTAATTTAATTTTTATTGAAGTATTAAATTTATTTTAATAACTTAACTACTTTTTCAAAGGATTTTTCTCGGATATTTTAAGAAGCTATCTACTTTATCTCATTTACCATTGCTGATAACTTGACTGTAATATTTTGGTAGATTTGTTTCTTGGTCTAATATATTTATGGTTTGTGTTATCTACTTTTTATTTTTAAACCTAAAATATCGATGTGCCTTTAAACACATAACACAATTACAAATCCTTCTTCATCATTTATTTATAAGAACCGTATGCTTTACTTTTCCAGATACATTGTTAATTACTTTTACATAACCTGTACTTTTCCAAACTGAAAAGATGGATTTAATCATTGTGAATTTATAACAGGATTTTTCAAAGGTTTTGTACATTTTACTTTTTGTGACTTGATTGTTGGAGATTCAATAATTTTTTCTATTAAGTATTGACTACGTTCGGAACCTATTTTAAAAAGCGCATAAATGATATTTTTCATGATATTAGTGTATTAGATTAGAATACATGTATAAAATGTTTTAAGAGATATTTTGATAAAAATTATTAAATACAATATTTTGGTAAAAAATTAACTTAGAACAACCTTTTCAAATTGTTCTCCTTTTGTGAATAAATATTCTATTATAATAATATTTTGCCTGTATAAGCTCAGACTCGATACTGGACTCAATATGGTTTGAAAATTACATTATTTTCAGGTTACAACCATTAAATAATTATCGGCGTTTTTTCTTAAAATTTACTCCTCTGTTGTCGTAAAACCTGATAACCTACTTCAATTATATATTTTCAAAACAGTTAGCCTCTGTACAGAATCTGCTATATAAAGGTAAAAATATTATTTAATAGAAGTCTTTTTACAGAAGGAGAATATTTTGAAAATGGGTCATTCTATGTTATTTTTCAAACTGAAAATAATTTTTATTGTTATACTATTTTTAAAACAATTTATAACATTTTCTATCAAGGACACTAAATATCATAAATTTTCCATTTATATCTTTGAAAATCGCAGTTCCGAACGTAGTCGTATTAAGTTCTATTTTCTATAGATCTAAATATAAAAGCTTCGTAAGTGAATTTAAAATGATTTAAGTTAAAATTTTACCATCAAGAATTGATCCAGTTTCCACTCCTTGTACTTGATCAACTATGGGTAATATTTTTGAATTCATTGATTTAATTGACAAAAAAACTTAATTTTAACCAAACTGATACTCATTATGGATAGTTAATTTTAATTTGTTAATATAAACAGTAAATCTCGTAAACATATTTATTGCTATAAAGTAGAGATTTTAAAGAGTGGTATTATAATTTTTGTAAGGAGAGAGAATAAAGGTTACATATAAAGAAAACAGAGGCAGAGAAAAAGAGAATGAAAGTTATAAAGGATATGTGTACAAACAATAAGATACGAAAGAGGTAGGAAGGTGCAAGCAGTTATATAGCAATTACTTTCGGCGCTTTTTATTCAGTTGAACGAAAGTTATTATTTTGATATATGCAAACCTATAAAAAAGAGCGAAAATAAACTCTTAGAAAGACAATAGGATGCGATGATTTTTCTTAAGAAATCATTTTGAAATCCACAATATTACTTCACATTTAAAGGAAATCACAAAGACAAAATGATATTGAACAGAAAGCATATGAAATAAAATTATTGTATCAATAGGCAAAAAGTGAAACAAAAGAAAAATATGAAAACATACAAACTATATCCAAATGTAAAAGAAGCACAGGAAAAAAATTAATATAGTTGGAGAAAAAATGGGTAGAAAATTATTATTATCACTTCAAAACTGCATTAATAAATTAAAAGTTAAAATAAAGATAACAGAAAAGAAAACTATTTGAAACACGATATATTTAAATGACACTACCATAAATTGTTTATATATTTTTGATTCAAAAAATTGTTGTTACATTCAGAAGAAATGGGAAAATATAATTTATGCTTTTCTATTCATTTGAGCTCTCATGACAACTCTAAATAACTTCAGTAATTTTAATTTAAACAAGCAGATAAAAGGAATTTAATTATTAAATACTTTTCTTTTTGGTGTTATACTTTAAGTAATTTATTTTTATGTAAATTACTCTCAAATAGATAACCTACGTTTTGATTAGTTTTTAAGAAAATTGCTTACTTGGGTAAAACTACTATAAAAAAAACAAGGATTTAATAATCATAAATAAATAATACGTATATCATGCAAAAATTTATGAAAATGACATATTTGTTTAAATCTTATCAAAGTGTAAATTAAACAATTTAAGGTCAAAATAGAAAATTTGATATTATGCATTTTCACAACATACATGGTTCATGTTTTTTTTATTAAATTAATAAATTTTTCAAGAAAAAGTGTTGTTGTTGTTTTTTTAATTTTTCAAAGAGATTTACTTTAAAACTATTCAATTCAGCATCCAACATTCTTAAATTTTTTCCATAAGTATTTCTAATAAACGAGCAATTTTCATTTGATTTATATCAAATATTGAAACCATTCCTGTTTTCCCTTCATGTGTGTGTGAGAGAGAGAGAGAGAGAATTTAATTACTAACTACACACGTGATTTATCAAGAAAGAATAATATAAATTTTTGTTTTCCTCCCATAAATAGTTCAAATTGGTAAAGTTGTACTTTTCAATTCTTTTGTCAATTTGCATAACATTTGTGATTAATTTTTTTGACAAAACAAAGTTTCATCAGCTAATAATATGCAAATTTGAATATTTAGAAAAATATTTTAGGCCAGAGATTTCCAACCATTTTATGTCTGTGGACCCTCCTGAAGAAGTTTCAACTTTAAGAATATAGACCCCCATTTATTCTTAAATAGTATTATAGTAAATAGTATTATAGTAAATATTTATTCGTAAGATATTAATAGCTAATAATTAAATATTTAAATAATTATTAAATTGAATATTTATTTGTTATTAAGTTATTAAAAGAAAATAATAAAATAATAAAGTTAAAAAAATGCAAACTACAAATTTTTGAAAAAAAAAGAAGCTGTGAAATAAAAGTTAGATAAACGAAAACAAACTGAAAAAATGAACTGAAAATGCATATTTTTCATTTTATATATTTTGGGGGTTTTCGGCAGTATTATTAATCATTCTAGGAGCCGCCATTGCTCGTAAGCACTTAAGAAAATATAGTTGACTAAAACAACGTTCAATAATGCAAATAATTTTCCCACAAAAATATCAATTACTAATTATAGAATGAAATGACTATCTCCGACCTAGTGAATCATGTTGGATTAGTTAGTGCTTATAAAATTATTTATTCTTTGAGAATTTTTTATGGACAGAATTTTTTTTTCCCATTTCATCAAAAGAAAGCTCTACAAAATTCAAATAACCTTCAGCCACGAATTTTAGGATTTTTATATGAAATTTTATTTTATTGTTATTTTTTGAATATTTATATTAATTATTTATAGTTTATCCTGATCCTCCGAAATACGTATTTTTTTTCTTGTGGACTCTCACTGAGGTTCTATAAATCCCCTTTGCAAAACATTGCCTTAGACTCTTTTCTGTGAATTATAACCATAATATACTTAAGAATCAACAAAGAGTTTAGATAGCTTCCCGCAATTTTTATGTTTTTGCCCTTTTTTTAAATCCAAATTGGTTTAAAAAATTCCAGTTAGCATCGACCATGAACATTCAGAATTTCAGAATATCTTAATGTATACAATTTTTTCATTTTTTTACTTTTTAAATTTTTTTTTCTCATCTATAACCACAAGATCATCAAATCACTTTAAATGTTTTTACCTTGTGCACATTCGAAAAAATAAGAAGTTTTAATCTCGTAAGCAAAATGAATTTTATATCAACGTCATTTTTTGGTATATTTTTCATACTGCTTCTGCACAAATGTATCATGTTTGATAAGAAGAAATAAAATGAATTTCGCACATCTTATTATAGTATTGTACATTATTTCATTTTTAAGAACACCTCTGAAAATAAAACAAGCACAAATTACATGTTATTCTTTTGAAAAATAAGGCAAAACTTTTCACAAGCACTCCATTAGGAAGTTAACAACAAATCTTTAAAAAATTAATATAACTTACAAAGAAAACACTATATATATATATATATATATATATATATATATATATTATATATATATATATATATTTCATTTTAGATTACAAAAGAATTAGTAATATATGAAATAAATATACTCTTGTATAAACTAGAAAAAAGGCAGTTCTTAAAACGTGATAACATACATAAAAAACGTATTCAATGTTATTTATACCTCAAAAAAGTATTTCACTTTTAAGTTTTTAACGAGGCAATCCAACTTTTTAGCAATATACTCTATTCTTCCAAGTGAATAGTAAATTAACTATAGCTCATTACATTTTTCTGAATACACAAATTGTTTCTATAATTACTTTAATTATTTATAAATGAATGGAACAAAATTTTATCTTAAGCCATGAAAAATATACTACATAATAAAAATGAAAAGTACTTAAATAACTGTAAATATTCTATCAATACAATGCACTGATTTCTTTTCCGTAAGCTGATTATTTTTTGAATATGAAAAATCAACACGAACCTTTAGAGGGAAAAAATTGGAACAAATATTCGAAACTATATCATCGAAAAATACCGAATATTTGATACAAAACTACACATACCTTCTGAAATACTGATCGGGAAGAACAATACAAGAACAACCAGGAGTAGAGGAATCGTCTGATCCGTTATTATTATAAGAGAAAGTATTTAAAGTAAATCGCGGTTGGTACGTCAGCAACAAACAATGTCACGTGTCGAGACCGCGATGGACGATTTGAGAACTTCTACAGAAATTCTCTCACCGAGTTCTCTCACTTTCTCTCTCCATTCAAGAGCATTCATCAAAAAGTCGAGTACAAAAGCCTTAGATGACATCTCTTAATGTATGGCGGTGGCATAACGGTTACACTCGGTGAGATTCGCGAGGTATTTTTTCCTATGTATGCTCAGGCTTCGTTTGAAGTCGAATCGGGTTTGGTAAAAGGGGTCTGTCGTAATAGATTGGAACGTTATTGTGAGAGTTCTGCATGGTTTAAAAGCAGATGTGGGTATATAAGTTCAATGGCAAGTTAATGATGAAGGGTTAATTGGTTTTTATTTGCAAACAGGATGCATTAATTTATTGGCTTAAAAAATGTATTTTTTCGTCAGACTTAAGAGTTTTGTAATGAAACATTAGGCTCAAGTGTAGTATAGGGGGGGGCACTTTGGATTTGGCGATTTTTCTTCGGATTTGGTGAATTTTATCTAAATATCATGGTGATATATCGAATTCATTCTAAAAGAAATAATTCCGAAAAAAGTACCTTGGCAATCGCTTTTAGTTGCCAAAAAGGACTGCGCCAAGGTCCTCCCCATATATACTACACTTTAACCGAAACATTACAGTGAGGCAGAAAAAAATTATGAATATCCTGCTCTATTCTTTTATTCAATACTCATAGTTATTTTTGTTGTTGTTGTTTTACTTAGGCAAATTCACACACTGTGTACTGGGAGCCGATGTTCGTTAAATCTGTTGAAGCTCAATGTTCTTCCATTGGTATGGTGTGGTAGTTAGAAGAGGGTGGTGTTAGTTCAGGTGTCGTCTTTGTCACATGAACTAAGTTCAAAATTAAGAGGTAAGTCGCCGATAGCCCTCGTGTTGTTTTATATGCGACATTAATAAAACTCTCACTTACTCTAAGTAGACAAATCATATTCTTTCTCATTCAGTTTATATGAAAATACTTTTATTCTAATGTCAGCAAATTATTATAAAAGCTTTTTAGCCAAGAAGATCGAACACCACACTCATTTTCAGTCACAGATATTTGAATTCATAGCTTTTGAAGAAAAATTATTTGTAGTTAAGCTAATGATAATTATAACACTTATTAAAAATAATAGAGGAAAAACTCGGCGGAAAAAAATCAGTTTTCAAACTTTCAGCTCAATATATTATTTATTCCTAGTTTTTGATTTGACGCTTACATCTGAAAATAAAATTTTTCGAATATTGTTAAATAGTTTTTGCATTTGCAATCGCAGCCAGTTTATTATTTTACATTTCATAACTAAAGGTCATTAAATTAAATTTTAAAACCAACCATTTT
This sequence comes from Trichonephila inaurata madagascariensis, assembly GCA_019973955.1. NCBI lineage: Eukaryota > Metazoa > Arthropoda > Arachnida > Araneae > Nephilidae > Trichonephila > Trichonephila inaurata. Next base: position 69,676 of record BMAV01009605.1, on the reverse strand, counting down.
TATTCAAAATTTTCCCGAAATAAGACAAGTGAATTTTTCTAATTCAGAGGAAAAATGACTCATTGACTCATGGACAAAAAAATTAGCGCACCAAGAAGCAGTCGTTAAAATGAAACGAAATTTTACTTACATAATGAGTACTTTGATCTAAGTAAATGATTAGAAAATCAAGGAAAAAGGATAATTTATTTCAAAAAAAAAGGCAAAAGAATGGAGGATTTAATGCCCTGTTGAATCTCATCTAGCACGAATGCACGAGGCGATACGATAGGGCATTGAGGCATACAAGTTCTGTAGGATGTCTTGAGACATTTCGTTCTATATTTGCAGTAACCTTGCCTCTAGTTCGTTCAAACTCATAGGATGCCCAACTTGCCGTCCCAAATGATCCCAGATATGCTCGATTGGAGAAAAATCTGGGGATCGGGCTAAGCAGAAGGGTAGTAACAGTGCAGAGACAGTCTTGTGACACACTTGCCGTGTGAGTCCGAGCATTGTCTTGTTGAAAAATGGCTCCTGGGAGCCGTTACATTAGTGGCAACACATGCGGTTGCAGGATGTCATGGACATACCACTGGGCTGTCATGGTGCCACGGATCAATATTAGAAGTGACCATGTAATGTAGTCAATGACACCCCATACCATCACACCAGCTGTGGGAGCGGTGTGTCACTGTAAAGCAAAGGCAGGATTGAGGCGTTCACCACGGGGTCTCCACACACTAACACGATTGTCATCACTGCTGAGATTGAATCTGGATTCGTCGCTAAAGACGATCTGATTCCATTCCGCTGTAGTCCAGTTTCCTCGTGAGTGGTACCACTCCAAACGGCGGCGTCGATGGGTGGGCGTCAAGGACAGCACACGTAATTGGCACCGCGATCCCAAATGTCCTTCATCCAGGCACCTTCGTATGGTTCGAGAAGAAACAGGGCCCCTAGTGAATGTGCTACTTGTGCCTAGATGGCGGCCGATGAAGCAGTTGGCTGTATGCGTGCCTTTCTTACGATGTGGCAATCTTCTCGACTACTGGTCTGTCGAGGGCGTCCTGAGCCTGATCTTCGTGTAAATGACATCTCTTGGATCCATTGGTCCCAACATCTCCTCACAACACAATCAGAGCAGTCTAATTGACGAGCTACTCATCTAGCTGACCACCCAGCTTCCATCATGCCAATGATTCTCCTCCTCTCAAACTGTGACAGCTGCTCATATTGTCTTCGAAAACGGCGTAATAGCATGTCTACCTCAGCTCTTGCTTTGTAAGCGATTCAGTACACTCAAACAAGCTTTGGTTACCTGTTTTATACTCCACGGAGAACGACGTTAAACGCCCCCTACCGGCTATACTTAATGCGCAATCACGCTGCATTTCTAATCATTTGCATATCTCCCCGACATGTACCTTCATGCCATGTTTCGTTATTATCCCGCAATTATTTCTTAGGTGCTCTAATTTTTGTGTCCTTGAGTGTATTTGATATTATTAAAATACTAGCTGTTTTCCACCCACTTCGCTCGGTGTTTCTTGATAGTGCATGAAATAAATAATGACGCACTTACTTGAAGTCCTTCGTTTAGACTTTTCAGGAGGGTTTAATATGGGATGTAATGGGAGTAACGCAGCTCTTACCACGAGTTCTCAATTTACTTATATTTACTAAGTTGCTTAAACGGTCATGGATTAAATTTCACTCCTGTGCCCAAATTCTTCTTAGGTACAAAAGTATTCTCAGAGGGGGTAGTGAGCAGTTATTTGCTGCCCCAAGAACATCCAAGATATGCTATATGGGATTCAGATATCTGGCTGTGTCTATTCCCTACTCTTTAACTATCCTTACTCTCGAGGCATACGTCGACCTGTTGAGCCCCGTGTGGACGAGTGCGTTTCCGTCCATAAAAATTAATTGAATGCCAACTGCTCATAAAAACCCGGAAAGGCTCTAAGATCTAATCCCTATACCTCCTTTCTTCCTTAGTTTAGCTATCTCAATTTTCTTATTGGACAACAGTGAAGGAAAAAAATAATAGCTTGGGATACGATTAGTTATGATTTCTAACCGTCAATGATATTACCAAATATAAATCCACTTATACAGTTAACCGCAGAAAGTGAAAAAGAAAACCATAAACTTTAACCATACTTTAAGCAATATTTTAAGATAGGGCCTTCAACACGAGAAAAGGGGAGGACCCCCCAAAGCCCTTGATTTCTCTTTTCGATTGATTATAAACCTATGAATATAGTACGTAAAACTTAATTAAGCATTTATTATCAGTAATTTTATTAATTAATGCTAATTATTTATTCTATAATTAATTTTTTACTGTTTTTTTGTTCGGGAAGATCGAGACAATCAAAAGAGTATGTTGGGCGGCGTATTGGAGCATGAATCGAGAATGGTGAACTTCGGACCCTGCCCCCTTTGAAAATTCCTGTGTGCACCACTGATTACAAATGTTTTCCCACAGGGATTTCTGTCAAGTCTTTCTTCTGTGTTCTTTGGGAAATTTGTGTAGATGAGTGATATTTTATTAAAGTTGCACTCTAAATCTAAGCTATTAGTTATGATTTATTTATTTATCCAACGATCGTGCTTGGCTACTTGACCATTTGACGCCTAGCCTCCCAGTACCGACTGACGATGTCATCAGCCGGTATTCAACGAGTCCAGTGCATTGGAGTAGGTGGTCGCCATCGATTCTGGCATGGCCGCAGAGTGGACAGGCCTCTTTAGCAGCCACGCCAAGCCAGTGAAGGTATACTCCCAAAAAGTCATGTCCGGTAGTTAGACGAAAGCAGGCAATAGCCTCGACTCTCACCAGGTGCCTCGGGATTGGGCTTACTAAGCTATTAGTGACGTACCTCATATCTTTGAACCTCGATCAAGTGAAGAGGACTATACCTGAGCTGTCACTCCACTCTAACTGACTTCCACTTCTCTCCAATGTGTTGACTTTGAACCATAGCAGATTTAACGTGTATCAACGGGTCTTCACGGAACCAGGGCTTGTATCCACTACTCGACAACCCCAACCAGGAGCTCTTGACCATGACCACTAGACTAGAGCTAGTGTGCTTGTCTTTAATCCCTTAATTGGTCAATTTTCCTACCCAAAATGTTCCCAATGAACACAAGTAATATAAAAATTTTTAATCAATTCCTACTTTGAATGAACGAATAGAAAGTATTTTATTAACGATTGAAAATTTGAACGATACACACACACACATATATATATATATATATACAGAGAGAGAGAGAGAGTGAACTATAATAGTAAGAATTGAACAAAAGAGCATGGTTTGTCTGCATTGTTGTAATTTATAATTGTGGAGCACAAAAAACCCTAAATGTTTGCTTTTAGCATGCTAAAGCCTGCTAAGAGTACATTTAGCATGCTGCAAAGAATGTTTCATATATCTTAAAAGAATTTCTTTCATACTTACAAAAAAAATTCATTTTCGTACCTTTTTTTAAAAAGGTTGGGGAATTGGGTTTCATTTTAAAAAACAGCCCCCCTGCAAGTTGGCGCTGCAGTGCCCTTAAGTGTTAAACCATTTTAAAACCTGAAAACCGTGATCCCGGTAGATATGCTGGAAGATCATTGGAAAAAGGGTTGTATTTAACCGATTTCTCAGTTTTAAACTTTTAAAAGGAAAAACCAACCCCTTCTTTTGTTCTTTTTCTCCTTGAATGTTTGTGCCGTCACCTTTCTAACTAATTAAATGTGTTTAAATGTAAACTGTACCTTCATCTTCGTTTTTAACTCGGGGTGGAAAAAACCCCCGATTTCCATATATATGAATTTTTTAATTTGAAGCATGGGGGAAATACAAGTCTTTATTGAAAAAGGGGACAGAAAAAAATTTTGGGTTTTTTTAGTTATCTTTCCTTTTGATTTTTTTCCCGGCAACAAATTTCCCATTGCCTTGCCCCAATCCACGTTATTTATCAAATATTTTCAAGAACCTAAATTCCTGCATTCAATGAAAAATTCCCATCTTCACCACAAAGAAAATCCCGGATGGGAAGTGTTTTAGTACCGTGGACAAACTGCATCACTTAAAAACACTAGCACTAACGATTTCCCTTAAAGAATTAAAAATATGTTCAAATCAAAGATAGAAAAAAGAAAACATGTGCCCGTACAGCATACAGGCAAATCGGTTGTGGCCAGCTTTCGGTAGTCCGCATGGTGTAAGAGCAAACCAGTTAAGGGTTTAAACGAATCAATTTGTGATAACATATTACTATATTTGTTATCCAGTGACTCGAAGACAAAAAATAGAATTTACAGGCAATAAGAGATTTTGAAAGTTTTTTATTTTTTTTTTAGGCATAACACCCCCCAATCCGGCATTTTAACCTTTTTTTCGGGCAAAAAGGCTTTACAGACAAACAAAAAAGCAGAAAAAAAGTCTTCTTTTTGGAACAAAAATGATGTTTTCCTTGGGGGTTTTTAAAAATTATGTCGGCTAAAAACCTTTCTTTTTCAGGACCCAAAAGTCTTTTCCCCCCAAAATTTTTCATAGTTTTTCGTGTCATTTCCGGTGGAATGCCAGCCACTGCCTGGGTGATTGCCTACTTTAGTGCTTATAGGGTTGTAGATCGATGTTTGTACATTTGCGTCTTTAAGTGCCCCCAAAGAAAAAAATCACAAAGTGATAAATCAGGTGACTTCCCTTGGGGCCAGGCGATGTCTCCTCGCAAAGAGAGGCCCCCCAAGGAAAAAAACTCTCAAAAAGCTCCCGGGATGCCGTGAAGTGGGGAGGGAGTGGTTTCGTCTTGTTTTAACCCGATTTTTTCTTCATGGGAAAAAAACTGGTTTAACTTTTGGGCGGAGGAAGGTCTCTATATCCCTTTACAGTAGCGTCTGAAGTAACCGTTACCGTTGTTTTTTCCTTTTTCCCCAAAAATAAAAACCCCACACCCCCAAATTTTGAAAGGGAAAAAACCGTCACGTGGGAAGGGAAATGGTCGTTCGTGAAACAACCAGGCCCCCTTTCCCAGTAGAAAAAATTTTGCTTATTCACAGTGCCTGACAAGTGGGGGCCTCATCAGACGAAATCAAAACAGCACGGGGGGTGGGAAGTGTTCTGAACTTTGGGGAAAGATTTGTAAAGTTCCCATTGGAGGCCCTATTTGAAAATTTTTTTTAAAACTTAAGAAAATGGCATCGTATTTGTAGTTTACCTTTAAAAAAGACTTTCTGTATCTTTTTTTGTTTTTTTTTGTAACCCCTTTTTTGAAACAGGGGAGGTTAATATGCCGGACCCGGTCTATGGCTAAGAAGATATTACGTATTTGATACATTCATCAGAGTTACATACGAGTACATTTACTGTACTTTTTCTTCTTTAAGGTATCCGACTACGTTCGGAACGGTGATTTAAAAAAAGCGTATAAATGAAAAATTTTTGCTTTTAGTGTCTTTTGGGTTATAATGTATGCAATTTTTTAAAAATTTTTATTAGAATAAAAAATTATTCAAATGTAATATTGTGGAAAAAAATGAACTTAGATTTAACACAAAACATTCTCCTTGATAAAAAAATGCTTCTAAAATTCCCTATTTTTGCACAAAGCAAAGATTTCTCCAGAGGGCCTGAACTGGGATTTTTGAAAACAGTTTTTTTCAGGTTACCCAATTTAAATAATTTTGGTGTTTTTTCCTAAAAATTTTTCCCCCTGTTTATTAAAATATGGATAAATCCCCTTCTTATATTTAAAAAAATCGTAGTTCAGACTCTGTACAGAGATTTGAGCACCTATATGAAAGAACAAAGGAATACAGTCGGACCTCTATATAACGATGTCGCTAAATCCCCCAAAAAAGATCGTTATACGGAAAATTCGTTAAATAGAGATTAATCTTTCAATATTCTTTTTAAACCCCATGAAACAAACCTTAAATTAATAAACACTATATATTTAAAAAATTAATTATTCACACCTTTTGTAAATTAATATATTTTTATTTTATGTATCTTACTCGTCAAAAAAAGTAAGAAAAACACAAGGAAAACAAGAAAAAGAATGTCGTGGTATACACTGTATTTTTTAAAATTAAGAAAAAAAATTTTTTCAAAATTATTTAATTTTAGAACATTTTCTAATTTAAAAAACCTACAAGTAATTTTTTTAAAAATTAATTAATTTAAATTAAATTTTAATTCAGTGGCCTTGAGGTTCAACCCCCGGGCCCAAATCGGGATTTTTATGATGCAGAAAATGAAGCGCCCCGCGTTGATTATACGACATTTAAAAAATCCCTTTTAGTGTATGTTTGGCTTGGGTGCTCCAACAAAATTAAATCCAGTACAGGTTCGCATCGTCAGAGCTCAGGTGCCTCCCTTTTTGGGGGGAAAACTGGTGTAAAAATTACCTGCGGTGATTGGTATCCACCCATATGGTGCCGCCCCAAAAAGAACCCCAGCCGGGAATTACTAGTCTGCAATGGTAAACATCAATGCAGCCAATCAGAAGTAAAAAAAATATTTTTTACAGTAATTTTAGCGTGCACTTTTTTTGTATTCAGTATTTAAAGCATAATATTTTGATTCAGAAATTTAAAGCATACACTATTTTGTATTCAGTTTTTTAAGTATACACTATTTTGTATTTTGTAATTGTAACATACACTATTTTGTATTCAGTAATTTTAAGCATACACTACCACATGCTTCCTTAAATTTAATTACTAATAAAATCAGCTAATTTTATTTGAGTTTTTTTGTTTGAAAAGTTAGGACAATTTTATTGTTCGCGGTGAGTTAGGCATCTATTAAAACCAGTTCAAGGTCATTGATTATCATAAAATGTGTTGGAAAAAAAAAAAATTTCAAATGTCCAGAAATGCTTTCAAAACAGAAAAAAAAAAAATTGAATCATAAGAGAAAAAGTTCGTTATAGAATATGACCGCAAATTTGGGAGGTTTTTTTTACGAAAATCATGAAATGTTCTTGGTTGTTGTTATATAGAAAAATTTCTAAAGGTAATAGGGGAATTTGACGTTTTCATCCCAAGATATGGTGTTTGTTTTTCACGACGATGGTAGGGGTAACTTTTAAAGAAAAAAATCTTTACCAGTAAAAAAAAGGTAGTGGGAAAAATACGATGAAAGAAGCGAAATGAAATAAAATCCAATCTGGAAGCCTTTAAACGGTGATTTGCAAGCAGGGAGAGATTTTACATTTCGCTTAAATATTTGTGCAGTCTTTGAACACTTTAACATGAATAGATTTTTGCTTCAGTGCTTCGCTTTTTTGTGAAAGTATTTCTTTCTTTGGAGATTTTTTGACCCCCAAAACTTGACCGGTATATATTATGAGCGTTCAGACATTTAACAAAAAAGACGATTCATGGATTTTTTATGAAATAAAATTTTTTTTTCCTGATTGTATAATTTTTAGCATATCCCTTTAGCAAATTTAACTTGATTCCCCTTCAACATACACTTTGAACAGCGTTTTCATACTGTGGGACCCCCCCTGGGGGGGGTGGGGAAAATCTGGGGGGGAAACATATTAAAAATTGAAAATGAAAATTTCTTTAAAAATTTTAATTCACTAAAATAAATAAACAAAAATTTTAAAAAAAAAAAAAAACACACTTTTACACTGATATAACACGCTTAAAAATGTATAAATACTGTACAATGTATTTTACAATTAAATTAATAATACTAAGTTAAGAACAAGTTTAATAATTATCAGTGACCCCACGGGCTTGTCATACATAAATTATAAGCAAAAATTAGCACTTACCTTGATAATTTTTTTTTGTACTGTTTATAATTAATCCTTTAACTGCCAATTAAAAGTTATGCGATTCGCTTCCCAAAGCCACCGTTTTCCACGTAAACGAATGTGATGAATTGGAAAGGGAGGAGGGAGAAAAAGGAATAAATAAGTAAATACATCACAAACACTGTCAATGTCCTTTTATTGCATTCCAAAGACCTTTTATTGCGTTTGGAATAATTTTATGGATAGCAGTGCACAGAAAAGATCGTACTTCGGCAAGACGTATATATATACATCAGGGGCAATTAATGCTTTGGATGAGTGAGACGTTTATATACGTCGGTGGCACTTTAGAGGTTAAAGCTTTATTGTAGCTTTAGCATCCAAGTTATAGCATTATTGAATTCAATAAATTATTATTGTATGGAAGGGGGGCCCGATGAAAATTATGACTGAATATTGGGTCGTAGATATTGAAACTTTAAGAAGCACTGTTTTAGAATGTTACATCGCGCAAGCATAATGATGTGAGAAACTATTCCACATTAATATAGTACGGAACATTTTCAATGAATATCAACTACCGCATTAAGAAAACAACTGAAACAGATGACACGCTTTCTCTCTTCTCTAAACTTAGAGTATACTGTTCTAACATGAAATTTATTAATCACATATTACACAGAGTATTCAAGCTTTCTGCATGATAGATGCAGCTGTCACCTGGAAATTCAAATTAAATGACTTAACTTCTAGCTATAAATTTTTTTCATCATTTGCAACCAAACGAATTTTTTGGCGTCTAGAAAATCCCTTGAAATTCGAAATTTATTTCCATTTGCAAAACATTTATCAAAATGCTAAATAAATAATTTTAACTTGTTTTAAGTTTTAAAATTGATCACCTTTCTTGTTATCTCATTGGAAATATTTAATATGATTTAATAGCTTTTTGAATATGGTCTATGTTTACAATGTGGGGGGTCTATGTTTACAATTTACAAAAGAAATAATTCCAACTTCAAAACATAAATAATAAAGTAATGATGGATATTATTCAAAATTTTATTCCACAGTTTGAAAGAACAATATTTACCATTTTGTTTTTCACATCTACAATCACTTCCTATTGCAAATGATTCCAAATACCGATTTTAATTGTATATGCATTTCTGAAGTTGCGACGACTCTATACGTGAAACTCTAAACTATTCCTCTTGGGGAATCTTTGGGCTAGCATTCTAGTCTAATTCACAGCCATCCCTCTCAAGAAGAAACCTTGATATTTATATTAGTTCGACTATATAAAGTCAGAGTTTTGTAATTGTACGAGAAGGAGCTAAGAAGCTGTTATATTCGCTATGCAGGTGAGATTGAGTAAAGTTGATTTTCGCAGCAAACACCCCTCTTAGTGTTTGCCACTGTATTAAATTAAGTGATTGGGGGTTTGTAATTAACGATAGATTAGGTTGAGTTAAATTAGTTACTTACGCCTATTTCCTTAATACTCATTGCTTTATCCTTTGACATTCACTTAGAGATTAAAGGGTTGTTGGTTAGTGTGTTTGAGTAAATAAATAATTGTTATTATGGAAGTTTCTAGTTCTGTTTTCGTTCCTCCTACATATTTAGGTAGGCAAGACGGTGAGGGAGCTACTTCAGGAGTAAGTCGCTCATCAAGTCTCACCCAGAAATTCGTAATTTCTTGAGGTATTGCTGCAATTTAGGGCCGATAGTAGCTTTCTATGACCTATTCTTGCAGATTTGTGTTTTCCCAAGCCTCCAGAAAAAAGTAGAAAAAAGGTTATGGGTTTTGGGGGAACGTGCTGGCCATGATGAAAATCAAATATTACAAAAAATATATTTTTTCAGCAAATCCATGGGGAATATGGTCTGAAAAGCCCCAAATGTTTTTAGATGCTCTGTTATGGACCTTTTCCCCAAAACCACTGTGACACAAAACAACTCGTTCACAATGGAGAGGTTATTCATGGATTTGCCTGGGACTGTTCGAAATCCAATCATGAAAGCTCTGTTCATTCGCACACCCTGATAAATGAGAGTGAACCTTTTATCATTTTTAGGGGGGGAAATATAACATCATAAAGAACATTTTGCAGAATAACCCCCAAAATGCATTTTGGTTAGCCCAATCCCAGACATCAATTTCCCCTCCCCGGATTTGTATGGATATATCAAAACATTTTAAATAAAGTACTTCTAATGCCCCGATCAGAAACCCCCCATAAAAAAGTAACTAGTTGGGTAGGGAATGGGGAGATTTGAGAACAGTTGATTCCACTGCTGTGGTATCCGTACGCTACGAAGTCTGCAAGGAAGTTCGCATTTTAAAACATAACTCGTTCTTCGGAAATTTTGGACCTTTTACAAAATGGCTTTCTGGTCAGGAACTTGGCTTTTGACCCCAACCCAAAGTCGCCCCCCCAAATTTAAAAACTTCCGATGACAGAGTCGCCCATTTTTAACTACGCCTCTATCACGGTGGTTGCTAATCGCTCCCCCCTATTTTAAAATTTTTTAAAGCATCTGGTATTTAAAGCCATTACCCAATTGATGGTACACAAATAGTGCCGGAACAATGAAAGTGGGAAGTGAGGGAGTTATTTCGCCGCACTGGTAGAACGATATTTTTTGGAATTTTAAAAAAAAAAAAAAATGCAAAAAAATTTTAAAACATTTATAAACTTTCCCTTTTTAAGAAAAATGAAAAGCAAAAATTTTAACATTTCAAGTTCTCTTTTTTTAAAAAAATAAATACTGAATAATTACCAAAACCCCTTGATTTTTTTTCTATAATCGATTAAAAGAGGGAAATTTTTAAATAGGAAATTGAAAATTTTTAAGTAGCATTTGAAACCAATTTTTGCAGTGACAAAATAAATTATTTCTTTAACTCTACAAAGTTAAAAAAGGGATAAATTTTAAAAAACAAAATGTTTAGTTTCAATAAAAACATTTTACATAAATGTACTACTGTTTGAGCTAAAACAGTGCTTCTAAAAAGTTGAAAATTTTCCCGGATCCAATATTCAATCATTATTTTTATCGCCTCCCCCCAACAAAAACAATTTACCGAATTAAATTATACTTAAAACCCTTTTACGCCAAAACACATACGATTTTTTAGCCTCTTTAAAAGCACCCCCCCGAGTTTACAAACGTCTCGCTAAGCCAAAGGTTCATTTCCCCAGACGGGATATATACCCTCTTTCCGAAGTACGGGTCTTTTTTGGGCACTGTGCTATCCGAAAATTATTCCGAAGACTTTGGAAAAGCAATAAAAGGACCCTTGACAATGTTTTTGTGAAGGATTTACTTATTCCAGATTAATTTTTCTTTTTATTCCCTCCCCCCCCAATTTAAAACACACATACGCCGGGGACGTGGAAAAAAAGGGGTTTCGATTTTTGGGAAACGAATTGAGAAAAATTTTGGTCGGACAGTCAAGGTTTAATTATAAAACCCTACAAAAAATTTTCAAGATAAGTGTTAATTTTGTTTTAAATTATATATATGACAAAACCCATAGGGGCACTGGTAATTAATAAACTTGTTTTTAACTTATATATATTTTTAAAAAATTAATTTTAAAATACATTGTGTAGCACCAATATAATTATAAGTGTAATATCAAAGGGGTAAATGTGTATTTTTTTTTTTTGTTTGGGGCAGAATATGTATTTTGTTTGTTTACTTTCAGTAAAAATTTAAAAATTTTTTTTTAAAAATCTTTTTTTCTCGGGTTTTTCAATATGCCCCGCCCCCCTTTTAGAGTTATTACGCCCCCCCAAAGGGGGGCGCTCCACAGTTTGAGAAACGCTGGGCTAAAAGAATTTTTTAAAGTTTTAAAGATCGAATAAAAAAAAGCTGCAATAACAGTTCAAGAAAAAAATTTGAATGAGAACCAATGGGGATTGAAACTTTTAATGTTCTTTTTTTAGAAGAAATTAGCCTTTTTTCAAGAGTGCCAAAAAAAGAATCTTCGGGTTTTATTCATTTTATTTTTTTATGAAAACCATGGGCAGAAAGTTCCCATTTTTTTCCACCAAAATTTTCACCCTTCATGAAAAAAGTAGGGTTTTGGAAATACGGCGTAAAATTGAACGAAGGCTAATGGAATGCCTTGAAATGTCGGTGATTACTTGACTCGAAATTTATTTGCTCATTCTTTCCAACCAGGTTAATTTATTTATTTTATCTTTAGATAATTCTGCGTTTTATATTTCACTGCTTAAAAACTGCTTTTTCTATCTTAAATTGTGCGTGAAATTCAATTTTTTTTAAACTTTAGAATTATTATATTCTCGATTTTTATTTAATTAGCTATAAAACTATAGCATAAAGTTAATTGCAATAAAATTTTATCATATTTCTTTTCTTTTTTTTCATCCTGCTGTTATGCTGCTTATAATCACGTCATATCACGAAATCGCCTTCAAATCCATTATTTCAATAACAATTTCCAAAATAATTTTGGTACTTTTTCGTTTCGCCGGCACTAATCTCGCCGAGAAGGCTTGAATTGTTTGTAACACACACACAAAATTTTTTTTATAAATGTTAGTTATCATTAGTTTTGCCAATTCCATTTTTGATGTTATACGAAAAAGACGTTACTGATAAGAAAAGCCCTCTACTTGTTTTGAAAATGTGGTGGTAAAAGGTTACCGGCAGGAGTATTCTGTTTGGTATCGGTTGTATCATTTTTGGCGACTTTATCGCCAGTGCCGGCAAAACATAAAAATACTTCTCATTAAAAAAAAACACTCAGAAGTATTTTTAGTACGGATGACTTACGTATTATCGCAACAATGGCAACGTTCAAAATAACTCGTCAAGTTTGCAGCCCCGATTTCGTATGTGTCGTAAGCGCTGAATTAGCAACCATGTGCTTCATTTCATAATATGTCGGTAATAGGTTGCGATCAGAGGTGGATTAAGCGGCTGGCAGACCTAGGGGCCGCCAAGGGCCCCCAGCGCCTAATCGAAAAAATTTTTTTTTTCATATGCTTATAATTTTTAAAATTTTGATTATATTTCAAATATTTCGAACCTTTATGAAACTATAATCACTTGTAAATAATGTGTAAAAGATTCTAAAAAAAAGAAAAACAAAAGCATGGTTTTATTCTTTTCATTAATGATTACTAGGTGTCTTTTCCATACTAAACCGATGATGCTCAACAATTTTATAAAGCACACTTTTTTTTCCGTTCTGTTTCCGAGATAGAAATGCTAACTCCGAAGTTAATCACTAAGAGGAGCCGTAGGTGATTTTATTCAGTAGCGCATTGCTATTTTACTATATCTAGACACAATGAATATTGCAACAACCATTCCGAAGTTACGAGGGTGGCAAGAGACTTTACTGTAGAAATAGTCAAAGAGATAGATGATAAGGAGATAATAGAAATTAAGAATACTTGTGTACGATATTTTCCCATTAATTTGTTCCAGAGCCATATTGTTGTAGCCATTTTACGATTTTAAATTACAGATAATTTTAACTTTGTCTAGTATGAGGGGTTGCATCTCCTTCAGATGAGTACGAATTGATTTTTACCCTTTGGCTTGTCTTGTTTGTATATCTCGTAGTCATCTCTTGAAAACCAGTAAATTATCCACATTTCTTGATTGTCGTCATTTCGAGTTTTAAATCATTGACTTCTCCACTCTCTTGCTTTCGGATATCCCCCAGGAATCAAAATAATAATCGAGATCTTCATCTCAACCAACATGAGGAGGAGGTACCTTTCTTGTCTTTCACAGATGATCCACAAGGAGTAGAAAATCATCCCGCTCGTGGAAGATACTATCATAGTGAAAAAGTGGAAGGTTTAAAACATTGAAGAGCAAGCACATTTAAGTATTGAAGATCAAGCATATTTAAGCATTGAAAACAGAACTGTGGTACATTAAAAAATAATCAACTACACCAACGTTTATTCATCATAGAATCCCAGATATTCGTCATCATTGCTGTTAAGATAATATATATATACGAAGTTATTTTCACTTTGATTGTTACTGTTGCTAGATTTATCACTTTCCTCATACACATTGTCATCTTCCTTTCCATATCTAGCATAATGATAATTTCATTTTCTAAATTTCATGGTTGTTCCCCTTTAAAATTTTTAAATAGAGTTTTTCCCAGCTAATAGGGTGAAATTATATCCTCAGCCCACATAAAACGTAAGTTGATTTTGGGGGATATTTGGAAGTAAAAAAAAGTGTGCTTTATGGGCCGAGAAATACAGTACATATCCAAGTTCATAGTTTTATGCTAAAGGAAATAAAATACAGAATTTCTTTGAGTATATGACATAACCTTATTCAAAACTATTCAAGAACATATCTGTATTAAATGACCTGCTATCTATTCCACTTTCTAGAATAAATGTTTTTATTACTTCACTACTAAAAAAAATTCCTAGTGTATATTAACGTCACACTATAAAGCAATACGAGGGCTATTGGTGACGGACTTCGATATTTTGAATCAGGTCGAATGACGAGGATAACACCTGAGCTGGCACCCTTCCTTCAGACTTCCACTCCACGTCAACATCATGACTTTGAGTCTCAACAGATTTACTTGCATCAAATCCTCACAAGGCGTAGCTCAAACTCAGGACTCAACAAAGTCAACCTGAGTTCATGATCATGACCAACAGGTTACCGGGACACCAAAAAAAAACTTAAGCTTGTATTGTAATAAAAAGAGAATATATTTATAAGAACTGTTTAAATTCCAAATGTCCTTAAAACACGCTTTAATGCCAAATGTATAAGGTACTGCATTTTTATTTAACTACAATATAAGCTATTTTTAATTTTTATTTTAGTTTTGCAATAATGAGAGCATTATTATTTGTCATTATTTGACAAATGCCAGTAAATATGGAGAACTTCAGGGCAGTGAATAGTCTCATTATAGTAATTGCATTATTCTTGAAGTCTAAAATTTTGAGCTACTCTCATTGAGATTTTTTATTAAATCACAGTAATGAAGAAAATAAAATGTTATCTCTGTGTGTGGATGAGAGGGGGAATATACATCAAGTACATTTCTGTATATTATAGGATTTTTTCTCAAATAAAAATAAGTCTCTTTCCCTCATTTAAAAAGTATGCATTTTTAAATAGGATTTTTTTTTTAATTATGTAAAAGATTTCATACATATGGAATGAAGTATATTTTATAATATATAGCATGAGAGAATTTCTTAAACTCGTTTATAAAATTTAAAGAAAAGAATTAAAAATTATTTTCTTGCGCACGAAAATATAAAAAAGCAAATAAATTTAATCAAAACAAAAGAAAACTTTTACAATGAAATTTCACAAAGCGATTTCAAAAAATTATTTTTACACGTATGCAAATTTAAAGAACAATTAAATTCAATAAAAAAAAAACTTTTACAACGAAATTTTATAAAGCGATTTCAAAAACCCTAATGCAATCGAATACTTCCATCACTTAAAAAAGTATATATTTTTCTCTTCCTCTAATTTCTTCTTTTAATCTTACTTTCATAAAGGAGTGAAATCATTTTTTTGTGTGTGCGTGTGCTTTTAAAAGGTTGGAAATTCTTATTAGATGTTAATGACAGATTCATAAGATTAAATATCTTTAAAATATTGTAGAATTCCCCTATTATTAATTATTTTATCCTTCCAGAAAATTCAACAGCTGAATTTAATGGAAATAATATTCAGCTTGTGGCGCCATCTCATAATCAACGTAGGAAACAATTTCCATCAAATAATAATAAATCCGATAAAAAAATTTTTTATTACTTGTATAAGGAAATAAATTTACCTTCACAATATAAAATTCTGAGATACGTCTTGAAATTCTTTACTGCATATAAAACTTGGACAGAAAAAAAAATACACTTACGTAGTTTATGGATATGGATACGAAGAATGGATTCTTTGATACATGCACAATTTTAATAAACTTAAATAAGAATAATTTACCTATTAATTCAAACGGAAAAAATAACAAATTTGAATATTTGTTGAATGATTGACGAATAGAAAATCCTGTGAACTCCCTGTAAATTAATGTAATCTCCGAAAAAAAATTGTTTAATAACCACTTAGTATTTAAGAATTTATCAAATTTCTATTTTTGGAAAAAAGAAATCATTTTCTGTAAGAACGTTGAATGGCTATTGAAAGTACCTTGAAACTTCAATAAAAAATCAAATTATGCATGAAAAAAAAAAATGAAAGACTGTTGCGTACTTGATTGGATTCCGAATGAATTCCATCAGTTTAAAACATATTTCTTTAGTTTTCTAGAAATAATTCAAACACAACCTCATTTTTTTTTTTAAAAAAATCAAAAATATTCCTTTACAAAATTCGCTTATGAATGAAGGAATTCTTGTAAAATTACTGATGTTTATTTTACATACATTGTATCATAGGTATCCACTAATTATTGAAGTAAAATTAATGCTGAAATTTATAAAAAAAAATTAAAAAACTTTTAGGAACTATGTAATTGAAAAAAACAATTCTTTTCTGAATAATAATTGATGGTGGATAAGTTTATTTTATTTTAATCTAATTTTAAGAACTCCATTTCAGTTTTGTAAGACACGAAAATCAAATTAAATACCAAATTTCACGTTCGAAATTATATACTAGATTAGGGGTGTCCAACCCAAATGACCTTGCGGGCCACTTCGGAAAAACATTATAATCTAGCGGGCCGCACATAAAAATATGTACATTTATATCAGATTTGGAAACAAAAAACATTTATTGGAGTGAAAATTTAAAACAAAATGAATTGTTATTATTGTTGTTTTCATTATTTTCCATGTATACAGACATAGATAATATAATAATGTTTATATAATATAATAATAAAATGATCAAATGTTGTTTAAAATATTACAGTAGTCATTTTCTTGAAAATTAAGGTGTTACTTTTGAATAGATCTTCCGTTACTCATTGTTGAAATTTGACTGTGCTGTCATTCTCAAACGATTAAGTATACATTGTCTTTTATCTTAACCGTCCTGAATAATTTTTTTAAACTTTAAAAAAGCATCTCTGACTGCCTCTTGGTTTTTGGGCACTCCAAACAGAAAAGGAGGAGAACAAATGAAGGTATCACACACAGAGAATCATATACCATCCATAGTAAAGGATATGCATAATACAATTCGGAATTTTTTAAAAAAGTAATTTATTATAGTAAAATCAAACGTAACTGTTTGATAAAATAGAAATCTATTTTAATCTAAAGGACGTTTCTATTATCAAAAATGATTTATTTCTAAGACAAGAATAGTTAACAGGCAAATACATTATAGATTTATTATATATATAAATTTCCCCTTAAATAAGTTTCAAAATGAAAAAACTTTAAAACCTGATATTAAAAAAAATTTTTTAAAAGAGTCGGTGGGGCCACAATTTACGTACTGGCGGGCCACGTGTTGGACACCCCTATACTAGATCAACTAGAAGCCTGAATCGATATCCTTATTTTATAATTTAATAAAATCGCAGCATAGCAGAATTCAGTGACTAGAGACGGTGTGAAGAAATAGGCCCTGGTATAAAGTTGGGATCCATGAAACTAATTTCGTAGAATAATAAAGTCTTAATTCATTAAATTTAGTAACTTATCATATTTCAAAAATTGATAAATCAAGAAATGCATGAATATGATACATTTATTAAATTAGTTTGATAAAACTAACACAAAAGTTACACAAGAAATCATTAATATATTATGTAAGAACAATTACTTTATATCTCCTCGACGTATGACGAAATCTGTTTAGGAAAGAAGAACTTATACTAGTAATAGTTTTAACTAATTGATGTTTCCATTTTTATGATTTTTTTTATTTTAATTTACTTTACCTTATTAAGAAACACGAGCGCTGTTGCTGATGGACTTCCTAATTTTGAACCAAAATCAAACAACGAGAACGACACCAAAGCTGACACACCCCTCTTAGAACTTCATCACCACGCCAACGGGGGGCCTATTGACAGATTTAACGTGCATCAGTTTTTCTATCCGGTGGGTCTTCAGTCGCATTTATGCCACTCAACCCGTTACTATAACTACTGGTACTAGTACATTTTTAAGAAAAGCAATGCATTAATAGTAATGATTTTTATCTATAGAGATATAGAAATGATTTAATTACATTTTGGTGAAAATGATGAGTTTATGCCTAATTTTACTTTCTGTCCTTATTACTTACATCTTATTAATATTATCTGTAACCAATTTATTGTGGATTATCTATATAAGACTTTACATATTAAGAATTATGAATGAAATGGTTATATTTTTTATAAAAGGGATGCATTTTCGCTTAACATTACTAAAATTTCACTTCAGAACATTTATATATTTATCATGCAGTGTAGTACTTATTTAATTTTTTTTAATTTATAAAATAAATAATATTTATAAATTTATGAGATAATGTTGTAAACCTAACAATCTTAATAAATCCTTCATTACACATATTTGTAATAAACTTGTTATTATAAGTTTATCATTTTTTTTTTTTGTCCAGGAATGTAAGACATAAACTTTCCATTTTGCCCTTTGCAAAAATCAACCTACACTAGCCCAACTCAGGACTGTTTTACATGCTCATTGTGATGCCAATTTTTGTGATGACCACAAGAACGAATCTAACACTACAACAGAAGACGCTTGGCTTGTTGATATGCGTGTCCATCCTGTTCGTCATTTGCGTCGTTGCATTTCACTGATATTCTAGAACTTCCAATACCACTTCAAAATGCCTTTTCGCTGCTCGAAAATCAGACGTACTTGAATAATGGTTTCACCTTCCCTACAAAAACACTAATGCCATTTATCGCTGAATTATTGTTGAACACGTCATGCCAACGTCATCACTAATGCCAACTGTTAATACTTACTCTTACAGGTTAGTTCTACAGCCAATGCGATCTCAAACTTTTGGCATTAACATATTACCCAGTCTCTTAAAGTGTGTATACATTTTTTGACTACCCCTGTATACTACTTTTTTAAATTGTTGCCATTTAAATTTTTAAAAAGTAGTCTCAATGAAAAACATTTTTTTAAACTGTACTTTTTTTCTTTATCTTATTTCAACCCAGTTAATTTAAACAAATAAAGGAGAAAGTTGGCACCTTAAAACTCTATTTACCTCTAAAATGTTAGTCATCTTAAGCCTAATAGTTTTTATTTGTATTGCTGTGACTTTTCTTCTTTGCCCCGTAAATCCTGCTATTTTCTTACCTATCACTTCGAATTACGCTAAAAACGAAGGAATTAGTACATTATTAATAGATAATTATATATATGCGACTTCAAAAATCAACTAAAATGCGTTAATTTGCTATTTCATCCATGATTGTAATTTTATCGATCTCTAAATTAACTTATTGATCAGAAGCTTGAACCGTATCGCTGGCCTACTCATGCGAGACGTTAAGCTGTTTAATAATTTATGTGTAATTCCGTAAACGTGCGTTTCCAACGGAACATCGATTAAATGACAAATCAAAAGTTCACAAAGAAGGCGCAAATGTCAGTTTTTCCCATTTTGTAACCGATCCCAGGTAAATCAACTGGCCAAAAATGGAGTTTTCTGATGATAATCCGGCTGTAAATGAAGTGCGTGAAATTACATAAAAGAATTATTGAACGAAGTTTGTTTAATTATTTTCATCATATTTATGGAAAAGAGTGCATTAGAACATTTTTAAATAAGAAGGATGGAAAAAAATGATCATAGATTTACCCTTTTTGTAACGATTTAGAAAATTTTTATATATTTGTATATATGCATATTTTTTATCGCGCATTTCAAGTGTATTTTTATTATTTTCTTATATCATTATTTGAAACAAACGGGGAAAGCAAAGTTTATGACCTCAATGTATGCCTCTTTTTAACGATGTGGAATATAAATCTATAATTATTAACAACAAAACCCTTTTTTACATAATTCATTACGGATTAATAATCCATTATGGAACAAGTATATATTCACAACAATGAAAAAATCTTCATATCAACGCATTTATATGAGGAAAATGTAATAACTATGCGAAAATACAATGTGTAGTGTCTGAGACTACTGTTGGCGAGATTTATGGAATATTGGCGAGAATTGGCACGATTTTGTAGAGGTTGCTGTGTTTTGGAGGGCGAGGGTTTTTGACCCTGGAGAGTACGGTCAGAGAGGGAGAGTCCTTATTGTTTTTGGAAGCTGGAAGAGCTAAACTGTGTTGGGGTGAAGAAAATTGAATTCCTTTGGGGAGATCGACGCGCAGGCGTAGTCTGGTGTAAAAGAAAAGAATACAGTTTCTTGAGAGTGTTTTAATACGACAGACATTTTTAATCAAGATAATTATATTGAATCAAGATAAATGTGTTAATCAAGATAAATTATGTGTAGTAGTTGATTATATGGAGAAGTATTTAAGAAAGTAAAAAGTTATTACACGATGTATTTATAATAATACTACAGTTTGAAACAGTTTACACGGCGTCACCAGGATCCATGGTTACTATACATCGCGAGTAATAATTTTTGTATACATTGAGGTATCTAAGTTCCAACATTGATATGAATTTTATACGTGGTTGCAGTTTATCGTGTAAAATAAAAAATAAAATGAAATTTTTATTTTAACACTTAAAGAAACATTTAAAGAAAATTGATTTTGATGCTTTTTTAACCAATCTTCTATAGGTGATACTTTTAACTGTCTCTGACTTATACTCTTCTGATGTTAGATTTTTAATTACTACAAAAATCTCTTATAACAAAACAAAAAATCTTTATAACTTTTTGAAATTTGATCAATGTGAAATGGTAGAATGTATGGCTACTTTTACTGTCTATGGCACCTCGCAAATAATTTTTTAGATAAATAATAAGAATCCAAACTGGAACATTTCAATTTCATATACGTATATAAAATACTTATTCAAATAAATTTATTATTTTACAAATGCCACACACTACAAATAGCTCCTATACCATTAGTGCACGCTGTAGCGTCATCTCGTTAGACGGACGTTTTCTACCCCTCTTGTCATGTTTGAAATCCAGGGTGAGTAAAATAGCCAAATGGATTATTTTCTTTTCAAAGGGCCTACAGATTCTTCTTCTGGGGCAAAACAGATGTTGAGATGACTCTTGAACTGTTTGATGTTACCTCTCTTTTTTCTTCTTTGAAACCCAGAGTCGAATAGATTCATCTGATGGCTTTTCTCCAGGATTATCGAAAAGAAGGGACACACTTGTTTTGACGGTGGTCCATTCTTTCATTCCTTATCACATGTGGCCATGATACACTTGTATGAAAAGGAGCTCCGGCTTTTGTGAGGAAGAAATACCAAGGAGTGTATTCCTAGTGCCGAAGTGGAAGGTCGATTTATAGACCCTCCATCTGGTTTACGAGGAGCCGCAACAAAGATAAGATAATCTCAGTCGAGACAGACTTTTGTTCCGGAGGAACCAATGGGAGTTTCTCCAAGATAGAGGGTGCCGGCAGTGGCGTAGCGTGGTGAGTGCAGAGGAGGCCATGGCCCCGGGTGGTGGGCCGTGGCCTCCATGGTAAGCACAGCGATATTTAAATTCAAAAAATATTTCTAACTCCAAATCGCGCCGGCGTGACGAAACTGACGGAAACGAGTGAAAGCTTTAATTCACACACAGATGCAAGACGTTTATTAGTCGCTATGCAATCGCATTCATTTTATGTTAATTAGGCTTCTAGCAACCGGTACAATGATGCTCAAAATTATTTGCAAACAGAAGGACTAAATATCCTTCGATGTGCTTAAAAAATACGTGCTTTACAGATCGTATTAGAAGCAAAACGAGAGGAATTCGTGGATGACATTTTAACATACGCTAAAAGTTTATGTGAAGAGCTTGAAATTTCTTTTGAACCCCCAAGACGGATCAGGAGGAAGCATAACATTTATTGACTATGATCACGTTAAAGCTAACAAATTTAGCTATTCTAGCAATTGAACATGACATACATATTGATATTGACAATTGTATAAAAGATTTTGCTATGAAAAAAACACGAAAAAGCCATTTTTAATCAATAAAAAAAATTAAAGCTGCTTTTTTTTACTTTTACTAATTTTCTTGATTAATAATTAGAATAGAGAGGCGACAAATTTCCGGTCGGCCCCAGGTGGTGAAAACCTACGCTACGCCACTGGGTACCGGGTGCAGAGCCGTTATCCTCGCCAATCAGAAATTATTGGGATCGTGAAAGAGGAGGGAGATCCTGCTAGGGAGATCCTGCTGTATTGTAATCCTCCCGTATGCAAAATCACCAAAGCGATGTATATTGGACATAATCAAAGTCTCATAATTGTCGATTTGTTCTTTCACACACATTCAAATTCCACTAAAACCGATGTTTCTTTCCCGTTGATAACCATCATTCTCATATCGGCACTGCCCTAACTATGCCCACATGCAACAAAAAATATGCATACACATTATGTTTCACGCTGCATCCCACAAATACTCTAATATTTGGGGGTTCGCAAATGTTTTGCCTTTTTGTGGTTGTTGCTATTAAAAATAAGTTCCGTCTTTAGGTTTTCCCTGCTCGGTATGTCCTTTGATTATGAAGCAATCTTTCAACTTAAAAAGGTCTCCAAGTGCCGGTTAAAAATAACAACAACAACAAAAATTCGTTTATACCTAAGTCTTTCGAAACCATTCTTCAATGGAAAAATAAATGAACGTCTCTAGGGTCCTCTATTAGTTCTTTACACACAGGGAGTAATCCTTTTCCTTTTTGTCATCCATAGATGAGTTGTTCAAGACTCTTCAATTCTAATCTTCATAAGCCTCTCTGGAGACTCATTTAATCTGCCAGAATAAAAAAGGGAATTCCAGGAATTGGTACGCACCGCTGTAGATCGATTTATTTGGATGAGAACAATGAATGTTTTTCCCCTGCTCGGGTTTCTTATTCATTGGATGGCTATTTTTCTCTTGAATTGCACTTGTGAATTGAACATATATTCTTCCTTTCTTTCGTTTTCTTTTTGGAGCTCTGGCTTTATAAAATACATGTGTGTTTAGAAAATTATAATACACAAAAATAAAGTTTTTTTCGGATTAAAGAACTTTTGACTGTTAAAGAGTTCTAATTATAGAGTTAATCTTCAGAACAAGTGTATGTGAGAGTTTTTTTCACGAAAAATATTTAAATAAAATGTTAGCGGGGCATAATTTGGGTCAGTTCGATTTTTTAAATTTATAATAAAATGGTTATAAGTTTGTCTTTTTCAATTCCTACCATTAGCTCACACTCTCTATATATTTATTTATTTATTTATCTTGGTAGAATTTTCAATCGTTAATAAAATATATTTTAAAGCGCTCCATTGAGCTGAAATTTTATATACATGATTATTTTGGATGACAATACAATTATTTAATTATAATTAATAAAAATTCATTGATTAAAACTAATTATTTAAAAAATTACAAATACAGCCACGTTGGCGACTAGCGACCCTTTTGGAGACTTGTGTAAAAACTTGAAAAGGTTTTTTTTTTTTCCTCACGTTTTAAAGCATTCAGTTGAACTGAAATTTTGTAATACACAATTGTTTTGGATGACAATACGATAATTTAGTGATAATTAATAGAAATTAATTACCACTTAATGTTGTGATTCTGTCCTATGTATATACATATTTATATTAATTGTAACTTTTAAAAAAAAGTAGCTAAAATAAAATTTTCTTTGTTGATCTAAGTAGGAATTGACCTTAAAATTTTTTTATATATTACTTGTTTTACAGCATTATTGTAGAAAAAGCCGACGAGATTAAATGGTATCATGAGAGTTCATTCTGAAGTTTTCAGTATGGATTCTGGAATGAAATTATACAAAGCTTTGGAGATGTCATATGGATGTTTACCTAGAAAATATTACATGTAAGAAACGAAGTTTTTAGTCTAAAGTTCATTATTAACTTTTTTTAAAAAAAAAACGTGATCTGTTTAACCGATAATAATAATATTTCCTTTAAAGTATCCGACTACGTTCGGAACCGTGATTTTGAAAAAGCGCATAAATGGATAATTTTCATGATATTTAGTGTCACTTAGATTAGAATACATGTATAAAATTGTTTTAAGGACATTTTGACAAAAAAAAATATTTAAATACTATATTTTGGCAAAATATTAACTTAGAATAATCTTTTTTCAAAATGTTCTACTTTTATAAAAAAAATCCTTCTAAAATAATATTTCGCTTGTATAAAGTAAAAACTTCTCCAGAGAAATTCACATTATTATCAGAGTTACACCCGATTAAAATAATTATCGGCGTTTTTTTCTTAAAATTTCTCCCCTCTGTTGTCACAAAACATGGATAAAAACATTCTAAGTTATATATTTCAAGAACTCTAGTTGAGCCTCTGTAGAGAGGTCTGAGCTATATATAGCAAAATATTACTATAGTAGAAGCATTTTTCACAAAAGGAGAATATTTTGAAAATGGGTCATTCTATGTTCATTTTTGTCAAAATATTGTACTTAAATAATTTGTATTGCAATACTATTCTTAAAACAGTTTTATATACATTTCCTAATCTAAGTGACATAAATATCATAAATATTATCTCATTTATACGCTTTTGCAAAATCACGTTCCGAACGTAGTCGGATACCTTAAGTTTCTATACTTACGTAATCATTTTTTTTTAATCAGAATCATTTTTTCCTAGTTTTTCGCAGAAAAGAGTTATGAAAAATCTGCTGATTTGATTTGATTTTGATTTATGTTGCTCTGTGAATCAATACGAGGATATTGGCAGTGGACCTCACACTTTTAAACCACGGTCAAGTGACAATTATGACACCTGAGCTAGCATCCGCCTCTGCAAACTTCCATACCACACCAATAAGAGGGAAATTCGCTGAATTGCTTCCTTAATTAACTCAATGGCTTATACAAAGGGAAAATGCATCTCCTGTTTTCACAACAGGCTTTCCTTTTTTCATATTTTATAATTACAAATTGATTTTAATGTTGGAGATATGTTCAGGATACTAGAAGAGAGCAAGAAAGGAATATTTTTTGATGAATGCAACTTTGAAGGAAATATGATAACTTGCATATTATAAACTTTACATTTGTATGTTTCTAAAATAGAAAATTCTATATAACCCTTATAAAAGAAATTAAAAGTATACAAATGTAATGCATATATACCCAATTTACCATACTTCAACTCCATTGCTGTTATAAAAAGAAAAATTAAATACTTCGAAAAATTAAAATAAAATAAAAGCTTCCGAGAGAAACGTATCGTTACATAATCTTCATCAAAATAAACAAAAACTGATATTTAATAATTACTTCCAAGTTATTTTATGAGATATTCGAAAATATTGTAGCTATGTTCTACTCTAAATTCGTTGAAATTTTTTTCGTCAAATATCAAGGTTTTTTTTCAATGTGCAATGATGTTGAGGAAATAATCGACAAATATACAAAAGGTTATCAACTGCTAAGCTCTCGTGAATCATTTTGTTTCCTTTAAAACAGGATTTTTGTTATCAGAGGCGTATCCGTTTCACCTACCGTAAACCTTTGCACCTCATCAACGAAGTTTTGTGTAACATCCTGAAATGCATTATTTTCCCTCTACCTTATGTTTCTTTCTCTTTAAGGGAAATAGAGAAGCAATAGGTAAATTTTCAACAGTGATAAAAATAAACACTTTTTTATGAAAAGAAAAAAAGAAAGTTTCAATTATATTGAAATATTTCAATGAACATGAAAACACACAAAAAGAGTTTCAATGTATATTGAAACATGTACTGTTGGAAATGATCTTTGTAGAAATCTTTTTTTTTTTATTTTAGATTTTATCGATGTAATTTTAAATCCATTTTTTGAATTTCTTTTGCATTGAAATTTAATTTTTCGGATGCATAAACTAAATATATGAAAATCTTTCAAAATTTTATTAAAAAATAAATTATAAATACATTGAGACTGCTTTAAGAAAAGTTTTTATTTTAAATTTATTCCAGTAAATTTCTTTTCATAAAATATAGGATACGCTTTTCATGTTCTGTTAAATTTCTGGGTATAAATACTCGTATTTAAGAAAAGAAACAGAATAAAAAAAAAGTTACTCCTATTTTGGATATATTAAAACATGAATAACTTTAAAAATACCTATTTAAACACATTTTGATATAGTTTAAAATTAATATAATCGAAAATCCTTTTCGGAAGAAAAAACATTTAAAAATGTGATTAAATTTAAATAAAAAAAATTGCACTTGGGGTCTCAAATTTAATTTTGCTTTTTGAATTATTTAATATAAATATTTAAGGAATTAAATATTTTCATTGTTATGTACCTTTGATTACAACTCTTGGAAAAAGTTCCCATTATTCTAAAATCCTTGTTTGTGTAACCAGAAGACTTCTTTTTTCACTTCAAGGAAAGCTAACGAAATTAAATTCTAACTATTCTCCTATTAATCTCAACTACTTTTCTTCATAATATTAAACGTGATGATTCATTGGCGGATCTGTTATTAACGTTACATTTTAAAGTTATCGGCAGTACACGAGAGCTATCGGCAGTAGACCTGATAATTCTGAACCATGGTAAAGTGACGAGGATAACACCCGAGCTAGCATTTAACTCTGAAAATTTCCACACTCCTCCAATGCAGAATTAGAGCCTCAAGAGATTTAGATACTAGTCCAGTGCTTCTCAAACTGTGGGCGCCCCCGTAGGGGGCGCGAGCATATCAAAAATAAAAGGTTAAAAAAATTAATTTAATGGAATTAAGCATAACAAATACATAACAAAATACAAAATAACAAAATACGACATAATAAAAAATGCAGATTTACACTGATATGATTTATATGTATCATCTGGCAAAATTATGTCATCAAAAATAAAAGATTCTACTTCAAACGCTCATTAGCTATCTTTGATCCTATAACCAAATAAAGAAAATATTTTGTTTGCTTTGCTGTAATCCCACGATGAGAGATTTTTTATTACATTTCTTTTAACCAAAAATATTACTTTAGCTGACCTTCGAACTTACTGGTATAGTTATTTCCGTCCCTTTCTTTTAGGGAAGTTGTAAATAATATATTTCAGTTTCTCCTTTTTCCATGTGAAAGAGTTTTATGGTATATGGATAAGCATATTGAACACTTTGAAGTATTATTTGGCCAAGATTTATTTTTATGAGTATTCTGAAACATATAATGCATAATGAAAAACATTGAACACAATTCTTTTTTAGAACTAATATCCATATTTTTATATTGAATACACTGAACTGAATGTTAGCGAAAAGTGTCTGTGATTTGTGTCCTTTATTAAAGTCACTCACATTTGAAACGATTTAGTTCAGTTTTATTGGATTTCTTCTCAAATTATCAAAGACAAATTGAAAAGTCCTTGAAATACGTAAGTATATTTTCTCTTAGTTAAATTATTCACTGAAATTGTGATTTTTATCGTGTATAGTAAAAATAATTCTAAAAAAAAAGGATTGGGGTGACCCAGTCTCTCCGCGTAACCCTTGTTAGTATAGAGTGCACACCTGTTCCCCACCCAAAACATTTTGAAGTTTTCTCGCTTTAAATATTAAAAATAACACAATTATTCTTCATTGGAATTTAGCATTCATTTTCATTGTTTAACATTATTTTTAAATACTAATTCTGTGAGGCTTAAAATTACAGTTCGTTCAAAACTATTTATAATATGAGCGTTCATTTCAAAAAATCATTTTACCATTTTGTATACATTGTGATGCATTTATTCTCCTTACAATTAAACTGTTACATCAAGAATAATGTATTATTTTTTTAAAAAAATAAACTCGTGTGAAGAGTGGTTACTTCACCCAGTATAAGAACAAGTTTAATAGTTATTAGTGACTTCTATGGGTTTATCTTGCAAAGCAAAATTTTTCAAAGGAGGGCTTAATATTAGAAATTGACACTCTAAGTTCTTTTTCTATATTTAGCTGAAATCTATATTTTATCTTCAAAGCAGCCACAGCAGAAAATCCGGTTTCACAAAGGTAGGATGTTGAAAATGGTTATAGTATTCGAAATGCTTTTGCTTTCAGTGCAGAAA
Organism: Trichonephila inaurata madagascariensis; assembly: GCA_019973955.1. Lineage (NCBI taxonomy): Eukaryota > Metazoa > Arthropoda > Arachnida > Araneae > Nephilidae > Trichonephila > Trichonephila inaurata. The sequence goes on along the minus strand of BMAV01009605.1, from coordinate 41,711 downwards.
ATTCATCATCCACCTCTGCCCAAAATTCAAAGAGCTATTTATTTCAAAATTGCCTTTTAACTATGCCACTGGATCTGAAATCTATGAAGATTTCATCTTCAGCAGTTGAGAGCCCTTCCGAAGTATTGTAAAATGAATCCCTAACCCACTCGTTTCTTGCTATCAAGTTGTCCTCAGCAAGAAAATATTTTTTAAAATTCCATGCCAACATGGCTAAATGACTTTCTATGGTTTTAAAAACAACTTCCGCATGCTATTCTTCAGATTTATAGGTTTTAACACATAGTAAGTACACATGTAAGTTTTACACAAGATTTTCAGTAACAGTAATAGTAAATCCAAAATTGAAGTATTCTTTAGAATATATCTTTGATTTAATTTTCGGAACCATGCTCTTCTGTGTACTTGTTGATACTTTATTATCATCGAATGTTCTCTACGACTTAAAAATATATCTATGATTTTGTTTTAATCAACTGCGCCGTAAATACTTAATACCGTGATTTACAACTAACGCGTAAATTATTAAATGTACATTCAAGACAGATTCGGCAGCTGTAGAAGTATCAAGTCGACCAAAACTGACTGGAATTGTATGAGGAAAAGCATTTTTACATGTTTGGCGCAGACATCCGATAGGTTGCCCAGACTCACTCATCACTTTGCCAGATGTGATGAATATGATAGAGAGCAACATAGACTAGACTATTTTTCTAATGATATTTGTACCTTTAGAAATGGATGATGAAGGGAATAAATCTTTAATTAAATATCATTTTGCAATCTGTTCTAATTTAAAAATTAGAGAAAGAAAAATAGCATAATAATTATCCTATTACTTAAAAGTAATTTACTTAAAATACATATTACTTAAAAGTAACATATACAAAATTTAACACTTATCTTGTGAAGATGTACGGTTTATAATTAAGATCGTATTGTAGTTTTAGAGTCAAAGTGCATTATATATATATATAGTATTGCATTCAATACATTATTATTGTATAAGGGGGGCGCGATAAAAATTATGATAGGAAATTGGGTCGCCAGTACTGAAAGTTTGAGAAGCACTGCACTAGTCCCTTTGCACGGCGGATCTTCGGTGGCACTACGTCCAAACCTAAGATTGGACAGGAAAAATGTTGAAATGCTGGGAAAAGGAAATAAGTACGTGTATTGTAAGTCACACAATTCTCTTCGAATATAAGTACAGTAGAACCTGTTTTTGTGTGGTCTTTTATTACGCGATTTTATTTTTGTCCGATTTGTTTTGTGCAATTTTTTATGCGGTGTAAGAATTTCAATGGCTTTGACGCCACTGTAATGTTTTATATCTATTTACCAGTGGTGTAAAGGAGAACGTTAGGACCTTCCCCTTCCCTTGAAAGTCAGCCTTTAATATTTTATAAAATGGGTAAATACGTATTTAGCGTAAATCAGGCCTTGGGCTCCCAGAGTCCTGCCCCCGTGAAGCGAGGGTGTACGTTACGCCAGTGCTCCGCAACCTTTTATCACCGCGGACCGGTCAACATTTGTTAATTTTACCGCGGCCCGCTGAGGGGGAGGATATTGATTGTTTATATTTTAGATTGTTTTGATTTAATAATTTTAATTTAATTGTGTATTTAATCGTGGCTTCTGAATAAAATATAGCTACACCAAAAAATGAATATTAAGTGATTTTCATAAAAAGTAGCCCAAACCAAAGAAAAACATACCACAGTAAATAAAAGAGAAATAATTTAATGTTTCTTGTGCGGACCGGTAGTATTTGATCCACGGACCGGTACCGGTCCGAGGACCGGGGGTTGCGGAACACTGCGTTACGCCACTGAAATGTAGACATTTCAAGACGCTCTGTTCATTTGTTATAAACAGTCTCCGGACAATGTGCATTCAGTTGCTTTCTCTCAACGCTCCTCCTTGATTGAAGACGAAACTTTCAATGACAGTGACATTATCAGTAATTTGATAAATTATGAAGACGGACAAGAAGAACCGGATTTTTTGAGAGCGGATAAAATTATGCAGGGATCCAGCATTCCATCAAATTGGGAAAGCATTTTCTTAAAATAGATACCAATTAAGGAAGGAGTATAAAATTCTAAAAAGAGCTTCAATAATGTATATCTGGTTATCGTGTCAATTACAAGTAACTGACCATCCGATCCTCGTCGCAAAAACTTATTTCTTACTTTATGTTGCAAAAAAATAAAAATAAACAAAATAAAAAAAATTCAAATTGTACCTTCAAATGACGAAAGCGATTTTGAACTTATTCATTACAGGGCTTTGGATTACGATGAGTAGCAATGAATTATGTATGTGCATTTTGAAAATTTATCCGTGTATACAATGGGAAACTATATGGTTTAAAAATGTTTCCATGTGTAATATTTAATTATTTATTTTGTTATGGAAGTACTCTTACATAAATTTCGTAAATAATTGGCATATTTTATAAATGCGACTTTTTTTATGCGGTCACTATCCAACGCATAAAAAGTTTTTCTGTTGTATTTCCACGAATTAGTTTGTTTTATGTAAGAATTTATGAATTGTTTGAATATTTTTTGTGCGTTTTTTTATGCGTCCCTATCTACCGCACAAAAACAGGTTCAACTGTATGTTTGCCATGACAAAATTCTTCTACTCGCGATTTTCGTCGATGTTGAACAAATAAAAAAAAGATATTTGTTACGAGACGACATGAAAAGTGTGAGAAAGTGGAATTATGGCAATAAACACCTTAATTTTACCAAACCATGATTCAGTAATTAGATAATATAACAGTAAAAATACACTTCCATTTAATATTTTTAAAACCCTTCTTTATTAATTTAAAATGCAACTTCGTTCAACCAGGGAGCGGTCGCGTGAGGCACAGAATCATCTCAGGTTCACGAAATCTTTAATTCTGGGAAAACTGTTTATTTCTTACGAATGATTTTGTCGGTATACTCCTATATGACAGTCTTCATGGGAACTAAAATGTATTTGTCACATATACCCTTCTTTTTTGGAAGCGAGAAGCGTTTTCTTGTAATCTTAAGGTACTTGGAGTGAGACTGAGTTCCCCGCGCGACCACTTTTGTTCCAAAATATTTTCTTTGAACAGTCTACATTTTCCCTCTGTAAATGATTTAGTGGTTTTGATTACTGTATTGCACGGCTCGTAATGGTTTGTAAATGTAAATGAACAGAACATAAAGAAAGAGGCATCTGTGCGCGATCTCTATTGGATGAAGTTGAAACTGATCAATTTCAAGCAAGGAAGGGAAGAAGCTGAGGAAATAATGGATAATAAACATGATAGCGAAAGTAAATTTGAGAAAAGGGATAAACAAGAAACGTTTGAGTTGAAAGGAAAGTTTTCGAATACTACCTAAGAAAAACCATCAAGAAAGATATGAAGCCCCAAGTGTACCACAAAACAAACTGCGCCCTGTCAAAAAGACACAAGTAAGAAAAAGTTCTGCATGCTATTTGTCGATAACCAAAGGACAATAAAACTACAATAACTTGAACAAAATATGACAGTTATGCCTGTAAATATCATTTCTGTAATATTAGTGAAAAGTGTTTGTGATTTGTGCCCATTATTAAAATCACGCACATTGGAAACATTTTAGTTCTGCTTGATTGGATTTTTTCTCAAATTATCAAATAAAAATCGAAAAATCCTTGAGTACGTTAGCAAAATTATTCACTGGAATTACAATTTTTGTCGCGAAGCAATAGAAATAATTATAAAAAAAGGATTGGAGTGACTCAGCCAACCCGCGCGACCTGAAACATTTGTAGAGTACGCTTCTCCCGGGTAAATTTGAGGTAAATGGGTGAGCCAACTTTTTGATTCCTTCAAATAAATCTATGTTTAAATACACATTTTAATTTGTAAAGCATTTGAAAAGCAAACCTATTCGACAAAAATGTCACTAGAACAGTGTTGAAGCTAAAGTGTGTGTTTATTTCTACAATCGCTTGGTTAAAAACTAGCATGAATTTTCTTAACAAATGATCGAAAACAGGAATGCAAGAAAATATGTCTTATTCAAATATTTGTTACATTTAATAAAAAAAAAAAAAAAAAATTGAGCATTTTTCGTGTGCCATAAATTATGTGTCAGCCAAAATTAGGGAATCGATTATGCAGGTTTCCCATTTACCATATTAACTCGAATCTAAGCCGCACTTTTTTTCCCAGTGTTAATGCTACGGAAAATCGGGTGCGGCTTAGAATCTAAGGGAAAAAATTTTTGGATGGGGCAATTAGAGCAATTACAGTGTTTATGTATGTATTTAAAAGTTTATAATTCTGGTTGTTGTCGTGTATGACAAAGTGCAAAGGTGGTAATAACAAGATATAAAGATACAGTCAAATATTGCCAAAGGCGTGAATCCCTGCAGTGGCATCATCCATGGCACGATCGGAGTATAGAATGTCCATGCTGCAGTCATCGTCTATTTTAAAAATAATACTGGTAAAATAACTAATTATTCACTTCTTATTAGTTCTCCTTTTAAATTTATTTTAATTCAGTAAAACTGGATATCGATAAACCATTTTTCGCTAAAACTTGTTGAGAATTTGGGGTGCAGCTTAGAATCGATGGCGGCTTAGATTAGAATAAATACGGTAATCTTTAAAATTTGTCTCAGCGTTAAATACTATCAAAAAACTAATTGTCTGCCCCAAAAGAATTTTAAAAATATGGTAGAAAACATCAAAAAACAAATATTGTTTTCTTACACACATACACACAAATATTTTTTACGAAATTATATTTAGAATATTTTAAACAGCATTTTACTCCATGTAAGATCTCAAATTTTTTCATTAAATACCAACTTATCCGTCATATTTTGAAGAAACAAGTAATATATAAAAAAAAAATTAAGTCAATTCCTACTTAGATCAACAAAGAAAAATTTTATTTTAGCTACTCTTTATTAAATAGTTACAATTAATACAAATATGTTTATGCATATGACAGAATCACAACATTAAGTGGTAATTAATTTTTATTATTTATCATTAAAGTATCGTATTGTGTCATCCAAAACAATCGTGTATATAAAGTTTCAGTTCGACTGCATGCTTTAAAACGTAAGAACAGACAGACAATAAGATCAGCGAGCAAAATCGCTTTTACTCAATTTAAATGAAAAGCAAGAGTATCTGAAACCTATGAGAACAATTCCGTACCTCGGGGATGGGCGATGAAAAACGTAAGAAAAGAACTTTTAAGGTTTTGACTCAAGTCGCTAAAAATGAAATCAACGTGGCTGTATCTGTAATGCTTTAAATAATTAGTTTAGGTCAATTAATTTTAATTAATTATAATAAAATTATCGTATTTTTACCCAAAACAATAGTGTATAGAAAATTTCAGCTCAAATAAGGGCTTTAAAATGTGAGAAAAAACCTTTTCAAGTTTCGACACAAGTCACCAAAATGGTAACTAAATCGCCAAAAATTATGCCAATGTGGCTGTATTTCTTTGAAGAATTAGTTTTAATCAATTAATTTTTATTAATTATAAATTATTGTATTGTTATCCAAAATAATGCTGTATAGAAAATTTCAGCTCAATTGAGCGGTTTAAAATGTATTGTATAAATGTATTTTTTCTACCAAGATAAATAAATAAATAAATAGAGAGTGTGAGCTAATAGTAGGAATTGAAAAAAAAAATGAACTATATCCCAAACTAGGCACAAAATATTATTCAGATGAATCATTTCAGCATAGTAGTAATAACTGTTTCATAAACATTTTCCTTGTAGTAAATAGTTTAATTTTTGTTTCCCTTAAAAAAAAAAATTAAAAATGTCTGTCCTTTTTCAGGGAAAAAAAAAGGTTTAGCTGCTAAAAATCCTCAATAGGTAACCTTGTCTAAGGTATTTAACGCAAGGTTTCTTTCATTTTTATTACCTTTTAAATGCTTCCACGCTATTAGTGACACAGTGTTACTTTTGTGTGACCACTTTCTCTGTCGGGGAATCTTCCGCCCTCCAAATGCATACCGGTCAGACTGCTTATTGCACAGTGGAGTTTCCTGAAACAGGAATTAATGACGTAGAGTGAAATCGCACTTTCAACCTTGACATCCGCTCTTCGAATTCAATGCATCCACACACGGCTGAAGAAAGTGAGGACAACATTCGAAAGCATCGGATATAACAGGTGTGTCGGTAAGTATAAAGTTTATCTCAATGAATGCTACTATAATGGAGAGAACAGAAGTGTTTTAATTCTTGTTTTAAAGAAGTTAATTTATGAATGGTGCATTTAAATAAAGTTTTAAGCATAATGTGAAAAACAGACGCAAAAACTAAACTTGGTTAATCGCTGCAATTAAATAATACGCTGTTATAAATTGTCTTTCAGTTACTTAATTATCTTTAAAATCTTAAATAATAAGTAATTGCAATTTTTGTTTCTAATTTCTGTCAATGATTTCATTAAAAATATATGGTTCAGAAGCAGTCAGTCTTAAGAAAAAATTGGAAAACAAAATGTATTATTGAAGATTATAATTCTAGATGGCTAACAGACGATTTTCAGATGAAAGTTCATCAGTTGTTGATATGTTCTAGCTTCGCATTTAGTTTGAAGTATGAGAAAGAGCAGATGACGAGCCTAATTCAGTTATATTAGAAAATTTGAATATATTTACTGTCAACATTTATATATTATTTCTTATTTAAATATGGGGACTAAACAATAAACGTAGGAAATTAATTCTGTTTTTAGTGACGTACAAAAAGGGGGGTATGTGGGTTCAAACTTGTCCCGTAGGTCAAAAAAGATATTTATTTTTAGAATAAAGATTACACCTCGACGCTCTCTCTCGTTTACTTTTTTTGAAATGTAAGCCCCTCCCATAAATGTAGTCTGTATACACCACTGCCTGTTTTATTTAAGGTATCCGACTACGTTCGGAACGGTGATATTAAAAAAGCGCATAAATGGATAATTTTCATGATATTTAGAGTCACTTAGATTAGAATACATGTATAAAATTGTTTTAAGAACATTTTGACAAAAAAAAAGATTATTTAAATACACTATTTCGGCAAAAAATTAACTTAGAATAATTTTTTTTTTTCAAAATGTTCTCCTTTTTTGCAAAATGTCTATTATAATAATATTTGCCTTATAGCTCAGACCTCTGTACAGAGGCTCAACTATGATTTTGAAAAGTTCACATTATTTTCAGAGTTACAACCCATTGAAATATAATTATCGGCGTTTTTCTTAAAATTTCTCCCCTCTGTTGTCGTAAAACATGGATAAACCCACTTCCAAGTTATATATTTCAAAAATTCTAGTTGAGCCTCTGTACAGTGGTCTGCGGAATATACAGGCGAAATATTATTATAATAGAAGCATTTTTCACCAAAGGAGAATATTTTGAAAATGGGTCATTCTATGTTCATTTTTTGTCAGAATATTGTACTTAAATAATTTTTTATTGTAATACTATTCTTAAAACAATTCTATATACATTTCCTAATCTAAGTGACACTAAATATCATAAATATTATCTATTTATACGCTTTTGCAAAATCACGATTCCGAAAATAGGTGGATACCTTACACGGAATTCAAGAATGAAATGTCATTTCATCCACTAAAATATATTTTCAAACTTTTTAATTTAGTGTAGCCATATTTATTTTTTAGGACTGATATTTTTTAAGTCCCCATCTGTAATTTTTCAAATGAATTTAAAGAAAAATAAACTTGAGACGAAAAAGTATCTATCCAGACTCAATAAGTAAATCACGACCCTTTTGAATACCTATGGTTGCATGAGCTTTCAAAAAACTTGCTACACTACATTAATGCAGCGCATAATAAATCATTTAGTAACTGAAATAATATCTATTTTTCAAAAAAATATATATAGTCTATTAACGATAACTTATCAGTTTATTCTAAGCCAACGAAGAATGGTAATAAAATTAAATGGAGGTAAGGAATATGCCTCTTAAATTTTGGAGAACAATGTGCTACTTCAGATATCATTTGAATGAGATTCAAACTAAGAATTTTTCATCAACAATCTATAAGGCTATCCAGTAGCGCACACAGGGATTTTTCAAAGGGGGTCCGAGGTCGAAAGTTCACCATTCTTGTATCATGCTCCTTTTAATTTTGTCGATTTTCGGTAACAAAGCACAGTAAAAAACTAATTATTGAATAAATAATCAGCATTAATTAATAAAATTAATCATTAATAACAAATACTTAACTAAATTTTACATTCTATATACTTAGAATTATAATCAATCCGAAAATAAAATCAAGGGCTTTGGGAGGGGTCCGGACCCCCCTCTTGTGTGCGCCACTGAGGCTATCTAATATTCTTTTAAGGTTACGCAAAGAATTAATACTATTTTAGTGAAGTTAAAATGACACTAATACTAATGCAATGAATTGGAAAGAATTTTGATTTGTCTCCATTCTTAGTTTAATTTGATTATGCAGTTAGTTATACAAAATTACCTGCTAGTTCCAAACTGTTTCTTTAAGGTATCCAACTACGTTCGGAACTGTGATTTTGCAAAAGCGTATAAATGGATAATATTTATGATATTTAGTGTCATTTAGATTAGAAAACGTATATAAAACTGTTTTAAGAATATTATTATCATAAAAAATTATTTAAGCACATTTTGACAAAAAAATGAACATAGAATGACCCATTTTCAAAATATTCTCCTCTTGTGAAAAATACTCCTGTTATAATATTTTGCCTGTTTATAACTCAGACCGATGTACAGAAGCTGAACTAGAATTTTTGAAATATATAACTTAGAAGTGGATTTATCCATATTTTACTACAACTTTGGGGAGAAATTTTAAGAAAAAAACGCCCGATAATTATTTCAATGGGTGGTAACTCTAAAAATAATGAGAATTTTTCAAAAATTCTAGTTCAGACTCTCTGGAGAAGTCTTTACTTCATATAAGCACACACACACACAAAAAAAAATTATTATTATAGAAGCATTTTTTTTATAAACGAAGAACATTGTGAAAAAAGGTTATTCTAAGTTAATTTTTTGCTAAAATATTATATTTAAATAATTTTTTTTTGTCATAATGTCCTTAAAATAATTTTATGCATGTATTCTAATCTAAGTGACACTAAATATCATGGAAATTTTCCATTTATGCACTTTTTAAAATCACGGTTCCGTACGTAGTCGGGTACCTTAAATGTATTAATGCTCGATCTTTCTTTGGTAGAACAACAGATCAACATGAGGACTGCATTAATTCTCGCTTTGTGTGTTATCCTACTTCTACAAAACAGTGTAGTAGATGCACAGAGGAATCGCCGACCAAGTGCAAGAGATAACATTCGAGGAGGCTCTGGTGGACCAACTGCAATTCGTTTCCCAACCGAAGAAGAAGATCAAAGTAGGAGAGGAGGATCAGGAGGCCTTCATGCTGGAAAGTGGACTGGAGGATTTTATGGCGGTAAAAAGTTCTGATTAAAAAGTAAGGATGTTTCAAAAAGTTTTATGCTTATGTTTAAAGTAACTAGAATGACAAATTGAACACGTTTTTCAATTCCTACTATTATAACTCACACTCTCTATTTATTTATCTTGGTGGAATTTTTCAATCGTTAATAAAATACATTTTAAAGCGCTCAATTGAGCTGAAATTTTACATACAGAATTATTTTGGATGACAATACAATAATATAATAATAATTAATAAAAATTAATTGATTAAAACTACAGAGAATTACAAATACAACCACGTTGGCATCATTTTTGGCGACTTAGCGACCCTTTTGGCGACTTGTGTCAAAACTTGAAAAGGTTTTTTCCTCACGTTTTAAAGCATTCAGTTGAACTGAAATTTTATAGACACGATTGTTTTGGATGACAACACGATACTTTAATGATAATGAATAAAAATTAATTATCACTTAATGTTGTGATTCTGTCCTATGTATATGTATATTTATTATTAGTTGTAACTATTATTAAAAAGTAGCTAAAATAAAATTTTCTTTGTTGATCTAAGTAGGAGTTGACTTATATAATTTTTTTTTATATTACTTCTTTATATATAACAAGGTTAAGTTAATTTCAGTTTGTTTAATGAAATAATATGTAGTAGCGACAGCAATTATTTTGATAGATATATTAACCCGGTATCACTCATGCGAAAAAAAACGAACTTAAGAGAGAGTTTCTCGCGCAAGATATCTCATGCCCAAGAGTGTTTACATACTGTTTTTACCATAAATTTGCACACACAAAGGTGAAAAACGAAGAAAAAAGTAGGAAATACAATAAGTTTATTACACTTTTCACACACACGTACATTTAGTTTTCCTGTTCTTTTTATTAGGGTATTAAGTACATTGTTTATATACACTCAGTGTTCGTCGTGAATGAATGCGATGTTTTCACTGGATCTTAATTTTTTTTTCTTTTTAATTTCGTAGAAGCATTACTTACTGGTTTCTACATTCTTTACATTTTTCTGTAAATCAAAATCCAAAACACTTCAGAAATCAGCTTCTGGTTCGATGTTTAGTGTGGCCGCGGTAGCCGAGTGGTATAGGTGATCGGACCGTGGCTTGCCTTGTCACAAAGTTCGAGCCCAGTACCACTAAAGACCCGCCGTGAGGCAACGATGCACGTTAAATCTGTCGAGAGCTGAAACGTCCTCCCGTTGGTGTGGTGTGGTAGTTAGGAGAGGGGGTGCCAGCTCAGGTGTCGTCCACGTCACTTGACCATAGATCAAAATTACGTGGTCCGTCGCCAAAAGCCCTCGTGTTGCTGAACAGTGCGACGTTAATATTCAATCAATCAATCGATGTTTAGTAGGTGGTTTCTGAGTACAAAACAAAAAATTTGCGCATCTATCATCGCAACGTTTAACAACACAAAAGATATTGTCATAGGCTAACGATTACATTTTCTAGTCATTGAATGTGGTCATTTTATCAATGACGTAAATATAGGAAGATATTATTTCAGATTTCAACCAAACTCGATGTGGATAGTACGGTAGATGAATTCATTGTATCGCCACTATGTGTTGTGTGTGTGTGTTGAAAGTAGAAAACAATTCCAATTTTTCTTGTGTGTGTATATAAAAGGAATTGTTGTACCTTTTTAAAACTTAACATGTAGGAGTAAACTTCTATTCTTTAAATTCAAAAATTTTGGATTTTCTTTTTTATTTTCTCTTGGTGATCCAGCAATAGTTTTTTTAAGTGATAACTTCTGCTGGAGTGATTTGCCAGAGAGTGAACTTGAATGAATGTCACGCTCGGAAATGTAACGCTCATTCGGCTTTTTTCGTCTTTATTCGGACATACACACTCCTAAAAAGGAAAGGAGGGATGTTCCCCCACACCTGAAACTGGTAGTTTGTCCCCCACCAATAAAAGTAAAAGTTCCTACCTTCGATCTAAGTGGGGCTCCCCTCCCTCTCACCTCTTTCTAGAGCAGGGGTGGCCAACCCAAACGACCTCGCGGGCCTCTTCGGAAAAACTTTACAATCGCGAGGGCCACATATAAAAATATATATCTTTATATTAGATTTGAATCCATTACAAACATTTGTTGGAGTGAAAATTTAAAACAGACTAATATATTATATTTTCATTGTTTTTCATGTATACAAACATAGATAGTATAATAATAATAATGCAATAGTTAAATAATGTTTAATTTATTTAATTAGTGACATATCTGTTTCTCAACTCTTTCAGTTTTTGCAAGTCGATCTCAATGCATGAGTATTTGCGTATCGTAATTGATGTTGCAGATTTTCGTGCGTTAAGTTTGAGTACGATTTATGTTTGATAAATTTCAATTTAGAAAAAAGATTCGCAGTAACAGAAGCAGCATGATAAAATAATAACAGTTATGGGATTTATTTTTTACAAGGAAAAAAAAAACTACTTTTTAAACAAAAAATATTGTACAAAATAGTCGAATTTTGTAAAGTTGTAAAGAATCTCGCGGGCCGCAAAATTATTCTAACCACATGTGGCCCCCGGGTTGGACACCCCTATTCTAGGGGAATGAATGCGGGATTTTTTCTAATTCTAGTTGAATCATGAAAATGAAACGTAATATTTTTAAAAAATAGGCTTATTTAACTATGTACAAAATAAGTTAAAAGATAAAAGTGCCAAACACACACATAAAAACGCAATACTCAAGAAGCAGCGAATTTGTAGGGTAAGATGTTTCAGTCGAACCGCGTTTCGAGTCTTAATTCCATTAAAGGCCCGTAGTATCAGGGCATTCTGGGGTGCGGTGGATGCTATGCACTGAGGCCCCGCGATTGAGGAGGCCCCAGCATGATCAAGAATTAAAATAATGTACGCTTGCACATGAAATCTTGACAATATTCCTATAGTTGTCAGTATAACGAGTACAATTTATCGCCGACGACGAGTCTGTGACCTTGACAATTAGGCTAAAGTGGCCATGATGAAATTAGAGAAAACTTGTTACAAGAATTTAAGATGTTATTTTTTTAAAACTGTTATTAATACTGTTATTGTACAAATAGAAAATAGATTTATAAAAGTATACCACAAATATATTATTTCTAATTTCAAATTAATCACTGATATAAAAATTTTAGAAAAGAGTTTCAAAAAATTGGCAGGGCTTTATAACAAAGATAAAGATGAAAACCTAATCCAACAAATTGGTTTTCAGTAGGATTTGATTTGAATGAAAGGGGTGCAAGTAACTTGCAAGACATAAATATTGCAATGCATACTAAATAATTATAATGAGTTTCTAAACATATTAGCTGAGTTATAAAACTTTTTTTTTGCGTTGCCAGTTACTATAGCAAGTGCTGAGCGTTCTTTAGGTAAATTAAATTTTAAAAAATTATCTGCGGTCAAGAGCAAGTGTGCACACAGAATGCTTAAATACAATCGCTATATTAAACCTCGAAAAAAAGCAAAAATTAAAAATTTTCTGAATTAATGTATTACCACAAAAGCAAATCTCGCATTAAATTAACATGCATTAGCAATATATGTTCGTGTCTATAATTTGTTACTCTAAGTGGTTTTTTGCGACCGGGTCTCTTTGTAGAGAAGACCGGCTCTACGTAGATTGATTGATTGAATATTAACGTCGCACTGTTCAGCTACTCGAGGGCTTTTGGCGACAGACCACGTAATTTTGAACCATGGTCAAGTGACGTGGACGACACCTGAGCTGGCACCCCTCTCCCCTAACTACCACACCACACCAACGGGAGGACCTTTCAGCTCTCGACAGATTTAACGTGCATCGCTGCCCAACACGGCGGGTCTTTAATGGTACTGGACTCGAACTCGTGACAAGGCAAGCCACGATCCGATACCTATACCACTCGGCTACCGCGGCCGCCCGGCTCTACGTAGAATAGAAAGATTGATGTATGTTCAATTTGTCAAAGCTAAAAGTTCTCACATAGGCATGGCCGTATATATAATGAGGAGAATGGAATACCATCTAAGGAATCGCGAACTCTTCATCTGCCTTAGCTTAAAATTGCTAAATGTATTGTTTATAGTTAGCAAACGCGTTATTTTCTACCGTTAACAAAACAAGAGAGAAAATTTGCACTACAGAAACAATACAGTACATTAGGAACCATGCTGTAAAAAAAAAAATATATATATATATTAATCGCGCGTATTTATATATATAACATGCGTATTTACGATGAATTTTAGATTTTAAATTTTTTCCCATGTGAGCAAATTGGAGTGTTATGCTCATGCGTCCGCGCGTTATATACGATACGTTTGTGTTATTGTTATATAATCGGGTTTTTTTTTTTATTTCCAACATTTTCATAATTATTTTGAAGATTCCAGCACGTTTATTCTTGTTTTGCTAGTAATTTTCTAATTACCTTCGATTTTGAAGAAAAATATGAATATTAATTAATGTTTTCATTTTTAATCCATAATTTGACCTCTTCAGAAAACTTATATTCATTTTTTATAATTTCTTCAGTTACTTTCTACTGATATTTTTAAAGTAACAATCTACATCTTCCCTAATTTTTTATTTAAAATATAAACTGTATACTTTTAAGGTAAAATTTAATATACAGTGGAAAGCAAACAAATAAATCTCAGAGAGTGTAAAATTTGAAATTTTAATTTTTCGCTTAGAACCGTCGGGTCAGACAGTAAAAACGATTCAAAGAAACTGAAGCAGGAAAACAATAAAAGCGAAGAAGAAAAAGACAAACTAGAAACGTCATAGTAGAAAATTGATAAAAAAAAAGAAAACTTATTTAAAAAAAAAATTTTAAATTTACTTCTAATAACGTGTAATATAATACTGTGAGATAATTTGTTAATTTTTTTCCAGTACAAAATTATGATTTAAACGGCTTATATCACAGCACATAATTACATAAATTCAAAATATATTTTGGCGTTATTTAATAAATGCATTCGGAATCTTTTCTGCTCTTCATGAGGAAGCGAATGCAAAAAACATACGATGAAGAAGCTACAATGAGGAAGGAACTTTTTATCTAGATTTATTTAGGCAATGACAAATATTAACCGATAAAATGTCAGCTATTTTTATTCGGGAATTTCCAGAATTGTTTTGTATCAGTTTAATATAATTTAAATGGAATTTGATGCATATTATTAAAATATTAAAGCCATGCACATTGTTATTCATTTTCACGTAGTACCAACCTGTAAGTGCCATTGATCGCATGGCTAATTAATGACAATATGCTAATACGATTGCAGTGAAGTAGTATATATCGCGTTTACTTGAGACCAGAGCCCGAATGTAGAAAAGAATGTTATTATTTGACTTTATGTCGTCCTCGTTGTTTTTATTGGCGCAAAGGCTATATTAGGCTAAGTTACCCTAAACACTCGTTAATTTACTCATTGGAACTCACGTAAGAATGTAACTGTTATAATTAAATATATATATATGATCTAGACAGTAGCGCACACAGAGAAGTTTTCCAAAGGGGGATCCAAGGTCGAATGTCCATTATTCCTGTATCATGCTCCTTTTGATTTTGTCGATTTTTGGGAACAAAACACAGTAAAAAAGTAATTATTGAATAAATAATAAGCATTGATTAATAAAATTAATCATTAAAAACAAATATTTAATTAAATTTTACGTATTATATACTTAAAATTATAATCAATCGGGAAAAAAATCAAGGGCTTTGGGGGGGGGCGGACCCCTAGGACTCCCCCTTGTCTGCGCCACTGGATCTAGATATAGGAAAGAAAGTATATTTCATACATTAATCTGCATTTTCATCTTTTTATAGTTTTTTTTTTTTTTTAAGTTACATGTTACGATGTAAATTTAGAAAACTTGAATTACCTTCTAATGTTTGCTACTTTTTGGATTCATCTATATTTAAGTATGATTACTTTTTGTAGGTTTACAATTTATCATCTTTATATGTATATATTAATATATTTAATTTGATGCATGCACATGACACTGATTAGATTGTATTTATGGAACAATGTGAAAAAATATTAACTTTTTAAATTTACTTTATTTTTTAATAATTTTTTATTTTTATTTCAGGTTTAATTCATGAGGATTGCCGATTTCAATTGGAATTTACAATCAATCAAATGAAGACATCATTTTATTATGATACAAGAAGTAATTTATGTACAGATCAAATTATATCATTAAGCAATATTTTTTTTTTACTACATCAGAAGTTTTTTTAATAAATGTTTTTCCCAATTAATTTTTCTGAAAATAATAATAATAAAAACATTCGAAATCAATTTACAACCCCTTTTCATAAATATAAATTTTTACCTACCTAACATGAAAAAACTAAGTTCTTTGAAACAAACTTTTAAATATGTCATTTTCTAATTTTATAACAGATATATATTTTTCTGATTTTGTATTAAATGAAAAATCTTTTTCGATTATTAAATAAAATATGAATACAATTTAATTAGACATGAACATGACAGATGAATTTTATGAGGAATTTAGCTACAATACTTTTAATTAAACACAAAGTATTGAACAAATACTACAATAGGAAATCTAGAACATATATAAATATTTTACAAAAAGTAATAAGATTTAATCCTAAATGTAACATTTTTTAAGTGGAATGATTTTATTTTAAAATTAAAACATGAGCATAGAGGCTTAACTGAAAAAATATGAATCATTTTGACATATTGCACATAAAACTTAAGTACACAAATCCTAAACACTTCTTTAAAAAGACAAACATCTCAATATTTATATATGTTTACATGGTTACAATATACACATACACCTATTCCTAATAACACTTTAAAATTCAAAAATTTCAATTTAAATGTATAAAATAAAAACTCCCTTTGGCTTTAAATTGTAAAAAAATCATGGTATGTAGGAACTGATAGGAAATGTACACACTGAAAAACATGGATTGATTCAATTAATTTAATATATTGCCTTCTCTCTATGCTATAAGAAACTGTATTACAATATTATAATTGGAATATTCTTTTTTATGAAAAAAAGAGAGCTCTATTATTTGGACCTTAATTTATAACATTAAATAAAACAGCTCTAACTTTAAAATTAATAAACTGTTACTAGATTCTTCATTGTTCACAAAATGAAATAATAAATAAAGAGCAAAAAATCATTAATTGGAATATTGTTTCCTTTTATTCAGGTATGAACACCAAAAATAGCATAAGTATACTATATTTATAACCGTACAACTAGTGTTACAACTGTAAGATATGTGTAGCAATATTGAAGTACTCATAAAATAAGTATATAGTTTTTCAAAACAAATATGCAAACTTCAAATAAAATCCATCAAAAAATATAAGCACAAATTAATTTCTATAAGCAAAAAAATACCTTTATATCATTATGGTTAAGCAAATATCAAAGCTCAGAGTAAATAAATCAAGTCTGTGGAGAATGGGTATAGTCAGATATTTAAACATTTCTAATAGTCTCATTTTCAAATTACTTATTTAAGTACTTGTTTAATTCTAACTTGATTGAACAAATAATAGCAAAATAAATATTTCCATCATGAAAATGTATACGAGAATAAAACTAAAAAAAGGAGTGGTTAGTTTTGATTTTAATTATGAGAGCAAAACATTCATTAACACGCATAGCTGATTAAAAATATATAAATTAAATACAATAATTTGTTTTTTCTTCAGATAAAATTTTTCTTTTTATATATATGCTATTTTAAATATTTTCCATTCTTTCGAAATATGTTTTTTAAAACAAATTGCTTAAGAGTGTAAACACATATTTCGATTTTCTAAGCAACTAAAATCATGTTTATACTTTTATGGAGAATTGGCTGACTTCACAACTCTAAAGAATAAGACCTGAACTTAGAATGATTATTTCAGATTGAAAACTGCTCCAAAATTAATAAACATTCAGACTCAATTGTCTTGTTTTGAGTAGTAATTTCATTATACTTCTAATTTCCAACTGAATTCTTTTAATTTTTTTTGGTAGAAAATGTGTTTCATATCTTTTATGATGCACTGCTAATTTGATTTTTGCATTTTACATACTATAGCAAAAACTGCATATCTATTATTTAAAAAAATTTTTTTTTTGTATTAGGGACATGTATATAATCAGCAAAATCAGATACTTATATGAAAATTGGAGCATTTCACTGCCTGAAAATAGGTTTAAGTTTGATTTGGGCTTTTAGAAACTAGGCAAAGGCAGCCTTAAATCCCCATAGTATACAGCTACTTTTCACACTTGGCTTGTGAATGCTATACATATATCTGTTTTTTGTGTGTAAGAATTAGATCTATAATTTTAAAACAATTACAATGATAAAATAGTCTAAAAGTTATAATAATAATAATAAAAAATCCTATTTATAGATATACAATAATTCAATAAGGATAATGAATACAAATGTTTGATTTTTATCCATAAATGCTATTTAAATTTGAGTGTATAATTTAAAATTTTTCCTTAATAAGATTTCAACGCGAAAAGTTTCTTTAAAGAAATGCATTGGCATAACAGTCATACATCTAATAATTTTGAGATGAGGATGGTTAATTACGAAAATGCTAATACATACAGCTTACAATACACAAAATTCCATCTTGAAAAATATTAAAGGAAAAACAAGGCATGTTTTTAAGTAGAAAAGCACTAAAAAATAAAAATATTTCATGTACAACACTGACTTTGTTAATTTATTACATGGCAAAAAATTTTATTTCATAGAAAAAAATCAATGTCTAAAAGAGTTATAAAAGGTCACTTTTATCACTTAGTTGTTCAATGTAAGCAAACATTAGATATATTGATTCACAGATAAATTTTTCTTCTAAGCAGATTTTAAAAAATTAGGTTAATTTAGAAGAATGTTTATTTTTTATCTTTTTAATGGGCCATACAAATTTGAAGCATTATAACACATTTTCATAATTAAGTTATTGTTGCACAATTTTTTTTTTTTTAAAAAATCCAGTTTGGATATTAATTTTTTTAAAAAAAATTTTAATAAAATTTATTAAACAAAATTATTGCTACATGTATATTTATCACAAATTATCCTATTTAATTTTTTTAAAACTAAAATAATAAATCATTTTTATTTTTTACTGATGTCTTTTACGAGACATAAAAACTTTCATTTCTTCTTTTTCTCAAATTTAAGAAACATTAGAACTTTTAACCATGTAATAATCTTCTCATGACCACCACCCTACAACTATTACTATTTGTTAAATATTTATATCTCTATAAGAGCATATCTTTAAAAACTACCAATTTTCTTCTGGAGTTACCCAATTTCACATCAATATTGTAAAATATACGGCACTATATGCCAATAAAATAGAAATGTATTGTACGAATTTTTCTGCTAAATGTCATATATGTTCCAGAAACTGATATATTTTTACATAATGAAAAAATATTATATATCATTAGTTGAGAAAACATTTTAGTAGATGAAGGCAGAAAAGAAAAATCTGAACACAATACGCTTGTATTAAAGTTGAACATATGCTGAAATAAACATATTCAAAAAAAAAGAAAGAAAGAAAACAAAAACCAGTAAAGTTAAATATCAGAACATTTGTAAAGGACAGCTTAGGCATATTTCTCATTTTTACAAAAGCAAGAAATTATTTATGACTAGTATTCAACACAGTGCATTACTATAAAGAAAACTCAGAATAAGTAAAGGAAGTACTCATAAAAAAATTAACAATTTGTTCACATAACATTTCACTCTGTTCGATAGGGGATGGAGGATTGCAAGCGATCCATATCCCTGTGACCTTCAGTGTAGTAAAAGAAGTTCACATAATTTAAATATAAAGTATAATCACACATGTTATCACTAATTACATTAAGCAATAATATTAAAAAAAGCAAATCCCTTCATAAATAAGTACAAATGATTCTTTAAACTATAATTCAATACAAAATGTTGCATTTTTTAAAAAAATTACAGAGAGGGAGAGGAATAATTCTAAATTAAAGCACATTGCTTAGTGAAATTTACATTACTTACATTAGTAAAAATATTTCAAAGACTGAAGCTAACAGAGATCCCGAGTAAATAATAAAACTATTCATAGAAAAAGGAAAACATAAAATTCTTTCATATCTACTCTACTAAATGCATTGGTACAATTGTGGCAATAAAATGTTTAAAGTGAAAGAAAAAAAAGCATTGCATTTCCAAATGACAGCTTTAACCCTCTTGCTGCGCATCCTGCAATTTCCACTGGTATGTATTTCTTCCGACTATTTAGCATGGCCCTGGTAGCCTAGTAGTCAATGTATCGGATCGTGGCTGGCATGAGCCCAGAGTTTGAGCCCAGTACCACTAAAGATCCACTGTGTAGGTGAGCGATGCACGTTAAATCTGTTGAGAGCTCAAACCTCCTCTTGTTGATGTGGTAGTTAGGAGGGTGGGGGAGTGCCAGTTCCGGTGTCATCCTCGTCACTTGACCATGGTTCAAAATTACGAGGTCCATCACCAAAAGCCCTCGTGTAGCTGAGCAATGCGACACTAATATTCACTCACTCTGACTATTTAGCTGTGCACCCTGTGTCATTCCTGTTTATGTTTTCATTTTTATATGTTCAGATTTTTAAATAACAACTCTAACAATTTTTTTTGTATTTTTTAACTCTAAAATGTAGATTTGAAATACGTAATAAAATAACTACGCAACAACAGGGTTAAAGAGGTTAAGAAATTTATAGAAAGAAGCTACACAAATTCCACACACACAAATTTAGTATATTATATTCACATAAAATATCATCAAAATGAATTTAAAAATAGTTTTTTCATTATAAGAAAAATGTTATTTCCACAAGACTGGACAAAATAAAAATTTATAATTCAATTCATTTTACTAGAAATCAGTAAAGTGATTAGAGGACTTAAGATATACAACTTATAAAAAAATTTTAAGTCCACTTTTTAAATTCATTTCATGCTATTCTTTTTCCCGTGTTTCAACATGAAACAAAAAATTATAAAGTTTTCAACACAACTTTGCTATTTTCTATCATAAGAATAGAAATTCATGCTAAAAAGAATTCTTTAATCAGCCAATTGCAAAAATCTATACATCTGATTAAGTAAAAATAAATAAATAAGGGCCTAAAATAAATACAAGTGAACTGTACAAGATGAAATAAAACAATTACGTAGAAAATATATTCTTGAGGGAAAAAAAACACAATAAATAAACAAACATTATTTTCAATTTAAAGAAAAACAATGGCACTCCTAAAAAATTATTAAAAAAAGAAAAAAATTGGTACACTTTTGTGTAAATGGAAACCTTCATATAGGAATTAAAAAAAAGGTACCCATATGAATACTTTCTTTTACAAAGCAGCAAATATGCTGGATATATCAACAATTTGAAAGGCTTTAAAAATGGAACATAATACAATATTATCATTGTTATTATAGTTAGCAATAGACTAATTAGATTTGATCTCATAACACTGAAAAATCAATTACAGTGAAATTCAATTATGTATCTATATTTCTTTTAAATTAAATCTCATTAAAAATGCTAACATTTAAGCAAAAGATTGAGCACAAGCAAGAAAAAAAATATTTAAATTTGCATATTAAAAATAAATCAAGCAAGAGTTATAAAAGAACATAACATGGATTGAAAATTCACTAAATAGTTTTGAAACTCATTCATTAAGATTTCATGTTCATCTCATAAAATATTTCAACAACTCCACAAAAGAAAAGTTACTTTAACACCAACTATTACTGAAACACTCCTTAAGAATTTTTGAAAAGCATAAACATATTTGTGTTTTAAATAAAGCAAGAAACTGCTTGAATGTTTTTTCATTAATAAAACATTCAATGAAGAAATATAATTTAACAATGTTCAAATCATTTGGATATTTTTTTTCCAAAAAATGTAAAGGAACTTTACATTATTATCATACTTTTTAATATGACTCTACCTCAACAAATTTAACTTTTGTTTCATTCCACAGGCTTAAATAAATTAAAATTTACCAAGAATTGAAATCTTCAATTAAAAGTAAAACATTTTCTTTTTGGAGGGAAAGAAAATATTTTAGAAAATTTTTTACAAATTTCCATGTTTTGCCAATTCAATATTAGCACGTAAAAGAACATAAATATATCAAGCATTTAAATGCCAAAGCCATATTTTAAATCTTGTATAAATTTCAAGAGATGATTTAAAATTAAAAAAATTATAAAATCATTTACATGCTTTTGAAAAGTACATTTAACATGAGGAATCCCATGTTGCAATATTTAACACACATAAATGCTCTTTAGAACTTCATTTAAATAATGCAATCCATTTTTTGAATCTAATGCTGTTGTAGTTAAAGATTTAAACACAACATTGCAGATAAAATAGTCCCAATGGAATGAGAAAAACATGTATATTAAAAATAGAAAATTTATACATTTAACCGAAATGTACAGAAAATATTTTTAAAAAGTGTACAATCTGAGATTGGAAAAACATTTACATTTTAGATCTTAGTGAAGTTTCAACATACAGGAAAAGATATATATATATAAATTTATTTATACATATGATTACTAAATCAGCACTGTGTGAAAACTATATTCACAATATAAATGTATAATAACTGTGCAAATACATCAAAGTACAGGAAGTTCTTCAGCAATAACTATCAAAGGTCTAGCAAATGACCTTGAAAGCAATATTGTTACTCAAAGTTTATAAATCACAATGAATAATTCACGAATCAAGTTGCAGTTCCTCAAAAGACTCAGTGCTAGCTTCAGAGCCATTGCTAGCCTTATTCTTCTCATCTAAACTATCGAGCACCTCCTCATTAGAAGGCAAATCTTCAACTCTAGAACCACCTTCTACAATGGAATCAATTGAGCTTATGGTATCTGGTAATTCTTCAACATCTTTGGCGGATACTTCTTCACCTTCATCAACTGTTTTTTCTGATGTTATCTCTTCTTCGCTCTCAGCAAGGGCTTCATAAACAAAGAATTCACTTTGTTTAGATAAAGGAGCAACATATATTATTTTATGTCCATCACAAATTTCAATTAAAGGATATGCCTGAAGTTTCTTCTCCTATGAATAAAAATGGGAGAATTATTACAAAATTTTAAGCAATGATTTCATATTAAAGTATTTTTTCCCCTTTTAATTCTTAAAAAAAGAAGCAGAAAAGAATAAAACATTTCAATTAAAATAAATTAAAAAAAGCCTATTAAATTAAATTTAATCCTGTTTTCTTCAACAACTTGAAGAATAAAATTACAAACACTTGGATTTTTTTCCTACTTTATTTATCAAGAATTATTATTACACATTTCCTTTTAAAACTTACCTTAAATAGAAAAAAAAGTAAAAGCTCATTATATTTTTAAAATAACAGACACCATTAATATATAGCATTTCAATTATTAGTTTCGTTATTTAAACAAAATAAGAATATTGGAACACTGAACAATACCATATCAAATGCAAATAATCACAAAAAAGTTATACTTTTAAAACACACCCAATAACAATGTTTTATCTTATACATTGTGTAAATATTATTAAGAATAGCAATTTCAAACCAAGAGTACACATATAACATTACAAATATAAAACAGTAAAAGTAAAAAACTTGCACCTTTTAATGGGACAAAGACACCAAGGATACCAAATTCTGTCTTCGATAAAAAATTTAAATACAAAAAAAAAGACTTCATAAATATTTTTTAAATATTTGTTCACAAAATATTATCACCTAATTGTCAGCTATTGTTGCAATTAAATGATATTAGAGCCATTTCTCTTACATCTTATTTACACATAAAATGCAACTTATCAGATACAGGGACCACGGGTTAGCTAATACTTTTTGAGTTGTTGCCAATACCAACTGAAGCAAAATTATGAATTTACAGATGTTGTTTCTGGGAAAAATCTATCTGTTACAGACACTATGACAGAAGTCTCCGGCCAAGCAATAAAAAACATTGTGGTACCATATTATATCACAACCCGCCAACTTTTTAAAATAACTTGCCAAATTGGTTCCCCGCTACAGGCCATGAAATGACAACCATACACTTCCTTCATATTTCTCCATTTGTGGCCATTCTAAACTAAACTGTTTATTGATATGGCAAGCTTCAATACTAAAATGTGAATCTAACATTTACTGAATTCTTAAATAATAAAATTAGTAATAATATAATTATTATAACATAATAAAAAATATAATTAAATGAGACAAAACTAGTTTCTTTTTCTACTGATTCTTTACTTATAATTACATATTATTTTTTATATAGTATTTTTTGACTACACACTCAGCATATTCCCTTTCCAGAATTTGTACCATTTTATTTTATGTCAGCAATATGATTGCAGTAGTTTGTATAAGTATCCATTAGGCTTCTGTAAACAGGATTCATGATCCTGAGAGCCAACTTTTCTAATAAAGATTCATATTAATGTCAATATAACATTACAAGACAAGTGACACTTCTTGCTTAATTCCACCCATATGGTATGACCATTTAGTTTAAAAAATAAAAGTCAATAAAATTTCTTTCATCTGGAGAAAAAAATAAATGAATAAAAAAACTTGGAACCTTTTTAATTTCTTGGCAACTTCCAGATTTTCATCAATGTTGAAAAATTTAAAATAACAGTATCACAGAAAGTTACAGTAAAATTGTTGATATCTGTGAATGGTGATTTATTCATATCAGCAACTAAACATTTAAAAACAAATCCTCTTGTTTATAAATCCAGAATTTGGCATGTTTTCCATGTGTTGCTTTATCTGACTTCATGGTCACTATACCCAATAAATATCCATAAAATTTTCCATGGAATTATGCTCATACAATTGTCATTCAATAAAAATATACTTTAAACTTCTTATAAAGTTAGAACTTTATAAAGCAGAATAAAAATACTTTTATTTTTGGACATGTTTTACAGAAGGTTCTTGAAGATATTTTTAATCAATATAAGATAAATTAATATACATTTTTAATAGAAATAAGTAGAATTTTCCACCACAGAAGAATCTCCAAATTGCAATAAAAAATACACAATAAAATTCAGTAATTAATGGTGAGAGAATACAAAACAAAATAAAATGTATGTAAAAGTATAATTGAAAATTAGGTTTTAATCAATAGGTAAAATGTCTTCTACAGTAATGGAAGTCCCCTTTAAAATTTTGCAGTTATCATTTCCTATCCCCAAATTTAAAGAAACTGGAAAAAACAGTCAAAATAAATAATTGATAAAAGAGAAGTTTTAAACCAAAAGAAGTACCTGAATATATGATCTGAAACTTGGCACTATTCTATGAACAGCAACCAATACAGAAAGGAAACTGTTGTGAGGAAAGTCAGCATAAACTACATGCTCCACTTCTGGAAACTTAGTGATTTGGAAACCTTTCACCACCATTCTTTGCCTCTCTTCATCAGTTACAGTTGTTTCACTGTCATTTATTATCAGACCAACAATAGATCATACGAATCACCAACCTAATAATTTATAGGAATATTGAAATAACTTAAATACTTTCATACATTTCTATATCATGATCAATTTATAAGATTTCAATCATAATCAAGATGATCAATTTATAAGTTCCCAGAAAATATTGATTAATGCCACTTTTTACTTCTGATTCACATTGATCATTTAAAGAGCTAAAAGATATACCTAATTTTGTGTTTTAATTACAATTTCAGATTAGAAAAAATTTTAGCAACATTGATAAAATTTTTATGTAACATTTTTGTGATGAAATGTCAATTAAAATTAAATTTTAATTCCAAAAATTAAAGTTTATACAACACATTACCAAATGCACTATGAAGTTTTTTGGGTTTTTTTTACACAACAAGGTTATATCCTTTCAATGAAAAAAATTGATTGACAAAAATTCATTAATCTATTTAATAAAACCAAGACAAATAAATATGAACTTTTTAAAAAGGTTTTTATTTAAAAATAATTAGAAAGGCTTAACAATTTATTAACATATTATAACATCATTATTATTATTTATTTAAAAAAGTATAATAAAAAAAATATTTAAAAATTTTAAAATTATTAAAAATAAATTTTAACAAAAAACTTAATTTTCATTCTATATATATTCTCAATATTAAAAATTTCCGGGAAAGAAATTTATTAATAAAATACAATTATTCTATCCACATAAAATATAAGTAAGTAATGAAAAGTATTTTTAACAAATTGCTTATCCATAAAAGAAATGAAACTCAAATCTATGCAAAAATTTATAAATAACATGTAAGAAATCAAATAATGGAAACAGAAAAATTATATGAATGATTACTTCAAATATGTTCATTAACTGTAGTTAACTTAAAATAATTACAGTAAATACATAGAGAAAAGAATAAAATCTTCCAATCAAAAAAAAACCCATTTAAAAAAATTTCATATCTATGCACAGTCAAAAATTTCTATCCTTATAGACAGTTGCATAGATACATATTTCTATAACTTTCAAATTCAAATACTAAGAAAATGATTTGACAATTAATCCCTACATAATGGAAATTCGTACAAGAATAGAGGGGGGAAAATAAATACCAACTTGTTTCAGGCTATGAGCAAAACATTTGGGTTCTTATATATTAGCATCACTACAGCAAAATTAGTGCAACATGAATTGCACCTTGATATTAAAACAAAGATTCTCGCATGTTTTATATAAAAAAATATCAATCCGTCAAATTTTGGTGAAAAATGGCACAATTCACAAAGGGGCCAATGGTGATGATAATACACAAGTAACAACATTTGTAAATATGCATTAATAAGTTAATATATGAAAATTTTTAAGACAAATTTTCCTGAATTAAGACTACATTATACAATTTTATCAAATGGTTATTAAAAGTAATCAGCATGCTACAAAGTAAATGATTAAATTATAAGAAAAAATGTAGCTTTTTCATTGATATAACAAATTTATTCTTTACAGTAATCTAATAACATAACAAAATATATAGTTAAATTATAAAGATAGCTGATTTAATTTACTAAATTATAACATATCGGAATACAGAATATAAATAAAATAATTCATGATGATATTTTGAGAAGATTTGGAAGTATAAATGAATATGCTCCTTTTAAAACTAACAATATTTTTGTGTCAATTACGTTACTCAAGATACTAGAAAACAATCATAAATTGAAACAAAAATTTTATTCACGGATTCCAATAATTATTAAAATAAATCCTCAGTTTGTAAATGAAAAATATATACCCAAGAGACGGATTTTTACTTCTTTTCCCCCTTTTAGTTCAACGATTATATATTATACACTATAATTGGTAATTTATACTAAAAAAATACTTTAGTATAAATTACAAATTATAGAGTATAAAAAAACTTAAATTACAATTATATTTCTTTTTTGATGTAAAAAAGGTGTTATAAGAAGCTGATATTTTTTTTTAATAAACAAATATACTGAAAGCGGCAAACCTCTTTCGGGTTGTCGTAATAAATGCCAATGCATCTTAAATTAGGAGCTATGGAATGTGCTTCAGCATACACCATGCTGCAGTCTTGTTGAGATCCTCGAACAAACTTATAAGCAACTTCGAGCTCTTGAAAAGGTGGCTTACAGGTTTTTATATCGGTTGGAACGAAAACACCAGAGTGCCACAATAAAAGAACCACCGTTAGAATCAGAAGTATCAACAATACAAATATTAATGTCATTATCATGTCTGGTGAATCCATGTTTATTCCTGGAACACCGGAACTCATTTTATGATGTTAGATATTATTAATGCGTAAGCCCACTACTTAAAGAATTACAGAAGGATAAATTGTCACAGAAATCTCGTACCGAAAAACACTAATTAGCATTTCATAACAATCACAATGGATGATTACTTACTGAGTTGGTTACAGTTAAAATAATGATAAGACAAGAGAAAAAATAGATACTCACATGATTGATCGCCAACATCGGAAAGTGGTAGAGGTACAACTAATGAAAAATTTTAATGATAATTGTTCAAACAAAAATTTAAATTATTTAAATTTCATATTCTTAGATATTAGAACCCATATGTTAGAAGACGAAATAATTTTTTTAAATTTCTCAAAGTTATATATTTATTTATATTTTCATAAATTTGATTATATTGTATGTGAATATACACAGAAAAAAAAAGTTCATTTGAAAAAAAAAATCTCAGGAAATATAAGTCATAAATATGTATTCTCATGATTTTCAAATTTAAAAGGAGGGGGATAGATTTCTGGATAATTTTGTTTAAATTTTTTAAAAGTTTTGGCTGTAGTTGGTAATTTTAAGTAACTATAATTTAGTGTAGCCGATAAAATATTAACATATACGTATATCCATTCATCTCTCAAATATGTTTATTGCACATCTATTCCATAATTTGTTGATATAGTGGATATCAACGAAAAATAAGCATAGGATCCTCTGGATATATTCATCAGCATATTCCCACACAAAACAAGGTTCTAAAACGCATACTGGAGATAAAATTTACTCATATTAATATCCAATAAAAATCTATTTCCTGTTTTCTAGCAAATCAAATGCAAATGATGTGCTTGAGGTTGAATAAAATGATTCACTTATTTAATCACTTTGTAAATGAAAAGCACATCACATTTTTTGTAAGTGCTGTAAATATTTAGGGAAGTATATTTGCATAGGTATAGGCACATCAGTGGAATTGCAATTCATAAGCAAAATAAATACTCTTTCTCTCCAAAGTTTTCAATCAGAAGGTGAAGTATAACATCAATGGCATTGGGGAAGAACATCCACTTTTTAAAGATAAAATTTTAAAATTCAAAAGATTTTAGCATCAGATCACTAACCACTAGTTCTACCAACTGTATAATATTTTTAATCCAAATACCTCATGGTCATCTATGAAAGGCATTTAAGATCATATATATATCAAAGGACTGAAAAAAAAAAAATAATTTTCTTCTATGAAGGTTAGAAAAAAACACGGCTCTTAAAATATTTAATGCAACCTTCTTAATGCTAAATTTTTAAAATCTATAATTTCTTATTCTAGTTTTGTTGATTAATTTGAGTGATTATGCGAAATTCCTCTTTTGTTTTTCATCTTATACTTTTATATATATAAAATATATATTCTTACATTCTTCTTTTTCCAAAAAAAAAAAAAAAAAGGTATATGAGGGAATGCTTCAATTAAAAAATTATACATCAATCAGTTGTATATGTAAAGGACATGCAAAATTCTAAATTTTGACTTTATACAGAAGGGCCAGAGAACAAACATTTATAGTTATAAAACTTTTCTGCAATTTGCTATCTGCGATTTGTTTATGTTTATGAACAAAAATTCTTGGTATTTCATTTTTAGTACTTAACAGATATTTTCGACAGAAAATAATTCATTTTCCGATTTTCACAATCCTTCTTAGAAATCTTTTGAATTGTTGCCAATATTCATTCAGTAGCCGCATTTTCCCCAAATGTATTTAGAGTATTTAATGAAACTTTTAGCAGCCCGTTGTTTGCTATTTACTTCAAAATCCACGGAGTTGCCGAATTGATCAATATTTGAACGTAATCATCACCACTATCAGTCTCATTCTCATAAATAATACGTTACACAATGTGCAACAATTGTCAGCTTTTTGTTTAGCGAGCAAGTCATATTAAAAGCAATTTTCACCAAACCATATTTTTGTACCGGTTCATTAAAACTCTATTATAAATATTACTTTTAAATATATTTCTGAGAATTAGTAAAAACATAATATTTCACATACAGGGAGGCAAAGACGGGCTTTACTGCATATAATCGTATGGGAGAATGAATGTGAGAATCACTCGAGATTAACGCAGTAATAACAAACATTACGATGCAATATTTCTTCTTCGTTGTTCTATTCTCTTTTATTTCATTTTATTTATTTAGAAGCTAGGCCCAGTGGTCGAGTGGTAGCGTATCGCTCTTCCACACCCCAGGTCTGGATTCTACTCCCTGACTGGGCAAGGTCAACTCAATCTTTCCTTCCTACTGCAGTGGGTCGATAAATAAGTATCAAGCTTGCTTAGGGACTTAAAACTGGGGGGCGCTCCGCGACCACCCAACCCGGGGCATTGCTCATGCCTCAGGCTTAATGGTCACGTTTATTGGAAAGGGCACAGTAGGCCCTGGCCCTCATGGGCTGTTGCGTCAATGAGTTTTGAGTAGAAGCTAGGGGGATATGGTGCAACAAAGGCTATTACCCCCTGATCATAATCATACTTTATTTCTATGATGATAGATAGAGGCTATTATCCCTTTTTTAAATGTTATTTTCTCCAATTAATAGATATCAAAGTATTTCAAGTGCTGTAAAAAAAATTCTGAATCTGTTTTTATTTAATGCTGCTTTCTCTAAAAGTTATCTGAAGGTGATAGTACTTCGAGAATCTATTTGTAGTATATTCCAGAGCTCATTCTTGTGACAAGTATATTTTATGCAAGTTGACAAAATAAGTTATAAATAATTGATTCCGTTATATAAGTTGAACAAACAGAATTATCCAAAAAATTAAATTCGTTCAGAAGGCCGGTCATAGTTGTTCTTCTAAACATTCATACTTCTGCTTATTGTCCAATTCGATATTATATCAATGGATCGTATGTTACCCAAAATTTAAAAGTATTTACTGCAGTGCTTCTCAAACTTTCAGTATTTGCGTCCCAAAATTCAATCATCATTTTCATCGCCCCCCCTCCATACAATAACAATGCATTGAATTCAATAATACTATACTTTGACACTAAAGCTACAATACGACTCTAACCTCTTACGTGCCACCGACGAATATAAACGTCTCGCTCAGCCAAAGCGTTAAATTTCTGGACGTATATATGTACGTCTTTTCGAATTACGACCTTTTCTGTCACTGCTATCCATACAATTATTCCGAAGGCTTTGGAATGTAATTAAAGGAACTTGACAATGTTTGAGAAGGATTTACTTATTTCAGAGGTTTTGCTTATTTATTCCTTTCTCCCCAAGAAAAACATCAACGTCTACGTGGTAAACGGTGGCATTGGGGAGCGAATCACGTAACTTTTAATCGGCAATTAAGGAATTAAGTATGAACTGTACAAATTATCAAGATAAATGTTAATACAATCGCATGGGGTCGCTGGTAATTATCAATCTTGTTCTTAACTTAGTACTGCTAGATTAATAATAAAATACATCTTACAGTACTGAAACATTTATAAGTGTATGATATCCGTGTAAATGTGTATTTTATATTTTATTATATCAGAAAGCATTCTATTTGTTTACTTTTAGTAAATTAATAATTTTTTACATAATCTTTTGTTTTCGACTTTTCAATATGCTTGCGCCCCCCTCGTACAGTTATCACCCCCCAAAGGGGTGCGCCCCATAGTTTGAGAAACACTGATTTACTGCAACAGAAGTTTGGTAATTTTTCTGTAGTCTGTTTTGGTAAACATATGTATCAATATCTTCTGAGGTTACCCTGCCAATATTTGCATAAAATTCCGTTAAGGGCTCTTGAGGTTAACTCCGCTTGTTCATTCTAAAAAATATTTGAGTGATTCGGAATCCAAAGAAATACCAAATACGGATCATATTGTGAATGGATGTGTATTTTAGAGACCAGCTATAGTGACTTGATTGAGAGGATTTTTATGAGATAAAACTTAATAACTGTCTGATAAATGAGCTTGGTGAATGGTTCTGTTCTCTGGTGTTGTTATCTTTACATTTTGCTAAAACATATATGAAGCAATTGTTGTCAATGCTATAAAAATTGGGAGAAATTTACATGTATTTAATTGTTAAAAAAAATGCAGAGGGGGGTGATTTTTTACATTATTTATCATTTTTCGTATAATATAGCTCCCCTCCCCATTTTTAAATCCAAGTCTAAGCTGATAAAAGAGAATTAAAATTAATTTTCTCCTCATATCTGCGCATTTTTATGTATGAATAACTTGACTATAATAATAATTTATTTTAAAATTTACTTCTTTTTACTGAAAAATGTTTTAAAATTTTTACCCTACAGACCTGTTTTATAGTAAAATACTCTTTAAAATCGATTTTTAAAATAGTCTTTTAAGCAAGCTTTACAACAAAATGAAAATAATATTTACTGAGATGGAGAAAGCGCCAAATATGACCAATGCATGAAAAATGAGAGCAACCTTTTTTTTTTCAAAGTATGCTAAGAAACCAAATCAAGTGAGTGAGTGAGTGTTTAATAAGGAAGCACTCTTAAGCAATGCGACGGATGTTGGCGAAAAACTTCGTAATTTTTAAAGTGTGGTTAAGTGACTAGAACGCCATCTAAGGCGTCACCCCTCTCTGTTAACCGGTATTTACCACCAAATTAAGAAGAGATGTGTTAATGTTCAAGCTTGCAATAATGGGTGGTGCTATCCCATTTGAAACCACGTTAAATAAGTAGGGGGACTGAACCATAAGAGAATGCAGGGGAGATATGCAAATTTATGTCAAACAATATTCACTGTGATTATTGATATTGGGTCTTACATAATACTAGCTGGTATACCCGTTCTTTTTGCACGGGTGAATTAAAAAAAATTAAACAATGCAGATTGAACTATAAAGAAGTATTTAATGAGTTAATTTTAAGTGAATTGCAAATTAAATAAAAAAAAAAGCTTTTTGCATATTTTAGTTAAACAAACAAACAAACTTATTTGTTAAATTTTAAGTCTGTAGATCCAAGCTGATAAAAAGGACTTTTTTATTTATTTATAACATCCCGTACTTCTCTTGAGGATCGATTTTTGAAAACACCTTCCTAAGCTGATCTCTGCTTAGCAAAAGTAACACATTGTTACACATTTTGAGTAATGAACGCTTAAAATAGTGTAAATAATTTATATCTGGATGTGTAATACATTAATATAATTTTTTGTTTTATTTATTTTATGTTAAATTTGTAATATTCACAAGCAACCCGTTCTTTACAATATAATGACGATTCAATAGAAAAGTATGAAATGTTGGCGATTGAGCCAAGTTGGCTTCATTTTTGGGGACAATTTTGGCAAGTTGGCGATTGAGTGAATGGTTCAAAAGTTGATATGCTATAACGCCACCTAATGGGGAGCTGCAACAAAGAGGATCGCACAAAAATCTTCAAAACAAAAAATGCATATACATGCCAATTTTCATAGTGATCGGTTGAATGGTGTTGGAGTGATGCGATTTTATATATACAAATATCCATTTATATATACAGTGCGGCAAATAAGTTTTAAGGCTCGTCCAGAGCGCAGGCTGTAATGGCGCCATGAGGGCAAATGCGCATGCATCATTATGTCTATGGTCTGCTGATACACTGCGAACAAGTTGATGGCATTTGGTTTAGTAGATGAGAGAAGACGAGCGTTTATTGCAGAAGTGAACTTTTTCTTGTTGATTTTTGAAGATGGAGAAAAATGCTGTAATCAAATTTTACGCAAAACTTGGTAAATTAATACTTCAGAAACATACCAACTCATGAATCAAATTCACGGAGACTGTTGTTTAAATATATCAAACATTTTTTGGATGGAAGAGATGCGATAGAAGATGATCAGCGTAGTGGAAGACCAATTTCATGTGGAACACATAAAATTTTCGAGAAAGTGCGAAATTTAGTGGCAAATGATCACTGTGTGTCATTAAGAGTAATGGTAGGCTCTTTAAACATCAACAAAGAAACAATTCGAACAATCCTGCATGAAAATTTGGGCAAAACAAACGTGTGTGGTAAATTTGTTCTACACACTTTATCCCCTGAACAAAAAGCATTGAGAAGTGCACATTGCAAGAGACATAATTTCATCCAAACTTTTTGAAGTCCATTGTTACAGGTGATGAAACCTGTGCTTTTCCAATAGGACCCTGAAACAAAACGACAAAGGGCGGAATGGAAGTCAGAAAATTCACCGTAAGCCAAAAACATGGAAAAATTCCATCCAAAATCAAAACAATGCTTATTACATTCTTCGATGCTAGGGGTATTATCCACAAGGAATTTGTTCCAACTAGACAAACAATTACAGGTCAATACTACTAAGATGTTTTAAAGCACTTGATGGTCAGAATTCGTCGCATTCGTTCAGAATATCGGACTGAAAGCAGTTGGTGCTTTTTTACATGGTAATGCACCAGTCACACCTCCCTTGTTGTTCGTCGATTTTTGGTAAAGAATCATGTCTGTGTGTTGAACCATACCCTGTATTCCCCCTTGTTTTAAAAGCACCTTGATTTTTTTTCCCCAAAAAAATTTAAAACTAAAATTTAAAAAGGGTGTTTTTTTTGAGGATATTTCGACATTAAAGGCGGCTTGACGCATGTTTTGCAGGCCATCTTACAAAGTGATTTACAACAGGCGTTAAATTTCCCCTTAATAAATCGCTATTTACAAGTGCTTTGGGAAGCCGGAGGGTCCATTTTGAAAAAAAAAACAAAAAACGGAATTAATTTCTTGCTTCCTTTTTTTTCCAGGGAACACAGTCTTAAAACTTTTTTGGGACGGACTGTTTTATTTTCGAATGTTTTAAATTAAACCTTAGTATGAATTTGATTACAAGAACAGAATTAGTTTTGATATTCATGATTTTGTTGCAGCTTGCTTCATTTTCGAATAGTATTTTTTTTGTTGATAAGTTTTCTCCATAAGCGTAATTATTTATTTGAAAATATTTTATTTGAAAAATTTATTTGAAATTTATTTGAAAAAACTTAAATTTCACAAAATTGAATAGCAAGCATGTTTGATTAGGTTAGAAAGTGTGTTTGATGACTTGAATACTACAAACGAAATTTTGAATTGCTTGTAGAAGATTGGAGGATTTGTTTAAAGGATAATTGGATTTAATATTAACATTAAATACACACATTGAGGGATTTAAATTTAAACAAAGATATTTCGTTTTGAATTGGAAGTATATTAATGAATTGAATATGAAATTAGATCAATAGAAAGATGGCTGTGTAAGTTAGTTGAAAGGAATGTTCCAAATCAGGGAAAAAAAAAATTCTGTAATTAACTCTTTTTGTTCGCTTCGATTTCAAATGTTTGTAATTTTAGATTACTGAAACTGAATAAGCCTCTGTTTAATGAAAGTTTTAAAGGCTGAATTTATTTTAAGGATTTATTTGGATCCATTGTGTATTCATTTTTTACTATCGAACATTAAAAAAATCAATATTTTAAAGGGCTGTTAAATGATGGGCCAAGCATATTACGTTGACAAATGATTCTCGTGCAGAGGCATAGCATAAATGATTATATAGTTATGACCACAGAACCTCCCCCCCTAATGGTACAGGTGGGAGCGCACACAAAAAAAAAATTTTTGGGGGGTGTCTAGTGTCAAAGGACCATTATAGTATCATGCTTCAATACGTCGCCCAACCCTATTCTTTTTTATTTTGTCGGGTTTTTGGGAACAAAAAAAAACCCAAAAAATTAATTTTGACTAAAAAAAAATTAGCATTAATTAATAAAAATTTAAATTTTTAATAAACAAATATATTATTAAATTTTACGTAATATGTACATAGGATTATAGCCAACCGAAAAAAAATTCAAAGGTTATGGGGAGGGGGCCGGAACCCAAAGGGCACCCCCTCGGGCGCCCCTTTGGGGCAGGTTCCCTTTAAATGAAAGGTTTCCCCGTATTAAAAACCATTTTAAAATTTGGGAAATATTATCTCCGGGAAAATTTTTAAGGTCGAGAGAGAAATTTCTAAGATATTTAAAAGTTTTAATGAACATGCCACTAATAAGAAATGTTAATTAATTTATTTGTTACTGTAAAAATTTATTCAGGAAGTAGACTTTTATAAGAAATTGTATTATATTATCTTCTGAAGAAGAAATTCTTAAAACTAAAACTTTTCTTGACTTTCCTAAACGTGTGTGTTCTCCTTTAAAACTAATCATAAGTAATAAATCAGAACGTTCTGATAAAGCATGATTATTATGTTAGCTCTAATATTGAAAGTAAGAAGCTTTTAAAATCTTTACAGTGTATAAAAAAGTACCTTTAAGTGTACTAAATTTTTTTAAAAAAAAGGGTATTAATACTAAAAAGAATTTTGTAACGTTTAACATTTTTCTTACTGTGTTTGAATGCTCATAAATATAAGGCTTGACAATAATCGTTAAAAAATTTCTCGTGTTTTTCAAATACAGTAAAATCCCTTTTTCGGGGGGATGGTTCCATCAAAAGTGACGTAATATGAAACAACGTTAAACGAGGTTTTTCTCATCATGTAAATAATGGGGTTAGGGAAAGAATTTCAGAAAAATTTGGGAAAGGGATTTTACCCCTTAAATTTTTTTAATTATGTTTTTATAACAAAAAAAAAATTTATTTCTTTCAAATAAAAAAACAATTTTAAAAAGGGAAAATGCATATAAAAATAAAAAATTTAAAGTTTTAAGTTTTTCATTTCCCGATTTATTTTTAATCTCTTCTTTTATTTTTCCCAAAATTCTGCCATTTTATCAAGAAGGTAGATTGGCTTAGTGGCATTTTTCATATAGAAAAATCGTTTTTTCCATTTCTTCTATTGTATTATTTCTAGAACGGAATTCAGTTGCAGAGCTTTCGTAGTTGCAGTTACCATGACAGTTTTTTTTTTTATTCTTAAGAATGATCCTTTTTTTTGAAGTTGCCAAATTCAATGCAGCACCAATTTGAGGTTGCTTACCGTATTAATCTTCTAATCACTTGCAATTTATTTCTTGAAATCTTTTTTATCTTTATTTTTGTTTTTATTATCACCCATGAAAAAACTAAAAAACATAAAATTTGTACTATAGCAATCATATTTTTTTTATACTTAATATAACTCAACAAAAGTTTGAAACGATAAAAAACATGAAAAAAAAACACAGATAAACTGCTTCGATATCGGGGCCTAACGCTGCGTGCTATTTCGGGGGAAACCCCCCTTCAAATAAAAAAGCGTTAAACCCCAAAAGGGGCTAAACGGAACAGCGTTAAGCGGGGTCTTACTGTATATCAAGTGGTATTGAAAATGCAACACCAAGAAGAAATAGTCAGAAAATTATGTTAATTTTAGAGTAGGTTACCTCCTGGAGTAATGACAAATGATGTGAAATGCGCAGCGTTGAATAGGATGTAGTTAGGAAAGAAATCTGCAAAATGGATTATATGAGAGCTGAAAATTATACCAGGATAATCATCACAGATTTTTTTGTTTTGTTTTACAGGATACGTAACAGAGCGGC
The DNA here is from genome assembly GCA_019973955.1 of Trichonephila inaurata madagascariensis. Lineage (NCBI taxonomy): Eukaryota > Metazoa > Arthropoda > Arachnida > Araneae > Nephilidae > Trichonephila > Trichonephila inaurata. Next base: position 4,800 of record BMAV01009605.1, on the reverse strand, counting down.
AAAGAATGTTGGACGGCAAACAATGCGGACAATCCTAGCAGATAGACGATTTCACGAGGTTTATGATGACTGAACCCCAAGGGCAGGTCAGTCAATACATCAACTCTCAAATGACACCCATTGAGGCGTGCCCATGGTGCAACGGTTGTGACAAAAACTGTTAAAAACAAGGATGTTAAACTGTTAAACAAGGAAACGGGGCATATTTGAGGGATCTGAGGAGTAACTGGGACGTCGCTTGTATATTCTACTACACCGTATTCAGAAGATAAATTGTGTCAAATGTTTGACAGGAAATGGAGAGTAATTTTTCATGTGATGTCATCTATACTTCTTCTATAACCTATTCAGTAGACATTATTCTCACTTTGTGTTGCGAGAGGTTTCATCTTGGTATTGGATATTCAATGGGACATGTGAACCATAATACTCTTCAATAAAGAACACACACACGCGCGCGCGAGTGTATTCAGTTTCATAGAACGAAAACAAAATTCAAAAAGGGCAAGACAATCTATTAAAAAGGACAAAATATTAAACAGAAAATTTATTTTGGCACTTTGGTTACAAATGTGCAAGCCTTATTTTTTTCACAATAGCAGAAGTAAAAATATACTGTAAAATCAGAGAGATAAATTACTTACCTTTCACGGATTATTAGATTCAGGGTCTGAGTGTTATTTTATTCCTGGGAGTATATGTATTTTTTAGATATATAAAGAAAACGTAAACATACATAAAAATAAAAAAACGTCGTTTCTCTTCGAGGGGTCAACGGGATTTCTGTAAGTCAAAGCAAAAATCTGTGTCGGGTTCTATCCACGATCCTTCAGCTCTAGGAGAAAGTATTCTTTAACTGTGCTTTGAGTTTAAAATCTTTTTTCCGTGGGGAAAATATTTGGGGATTTGTTTAAATAAAACCGCTATTTTAAAAACCTGGAAAAAAGGTGTTTTGGGAAGTTAATTTGAATCGGGGGTAGGGGGGCCCATTAATCGTTGGTGGGAATCCCATTCTAAATTTATAATTCGAGTTAAAAAACTGCCAATCGGAGAAAGGGAAAATCATAAGAAGTTTGATTTGAGGAAAAACAAACAAGCTTCTCAAACTTTTATTTTTTTGCTCCCCCATATTCAAAAAATCCCCTCGCCTCCCTCCATACAAAAAAAACTATGCAATGAATTCAATAATAATGTCCCCTTTGGGACCCCAAAAACTCAATACGATTTTTAATTTTTAACCCCCCAAACGTCTTGATAAACCCGGATTTTAAAATCCCCGGAAGTTTTAAAATTTTTTACTTTCTTTCCAAGGGTACGGTCTTTTCGGGTGCCTGTTTTTAAAAAAAATTATTCTAAAGGGTTTTTGGGAAATGAATAACAGGAACTTTGACTGGTTTGAAAAATTTATTTATTTCAGGGTTTTTGTTTTTTTTCCTTTTCCCCCATCCTCCCAATACAAAATACGCGTTTTTTCGGGGAAAAACGGTGGCATTGGGGAAATCGTATAATTTTTAATCGGTATTTAAAGGGGTTTTAAAAAAACAAACCGTACAAATTTTTAAGATAAATTTTAAATTTTTTGGATAAAATTTTAAAAAGCCCATGGGGGTTTCCGGAATTATTAAACTTGTTTTTAAATTGGGGGGTAATTTTTGTTAAATTAATTATGAAATACAATATTCCCGTACTGATTCCCCCTTGGAATTATTATATCAGTGTAAATATGAAATTTTAAAAATTTTTCTTTGTCAGAATGTATTTTGTTTTTTTACCCCCCCCTAAATTAATACTTTTTTTTATATAATCTTTTTTTTGACTTACTTTTCAAAATTTCTAAACCCCCCGAAAAGTTATCACGACCCCCTAAATCCCCCCCCAGTTTGGGAAAAGTTTTTGAAAAAGTTTAGGAAAAAAGTTTTATAAGTGATCTACAAGAGGATCAAGAAATAAGTGTTTCATTTTTTTAAATTTTATTAGGGTTTCCCCGAAAATTCCCTTAAGTAATCCCTAAATTTATTAGTCTGGAATAAAAGAATTTTTTATAAAGTCTGCCTCTTCAATGAACCAAACTACACCTGCAACCTTTGGTTTGTTACAGGTCCTGTTGATTTAATTATAGCGTGAAAAATATTTAATGAATGTATTGAAGTGAACACTTTTATATTAAATAATATTATATCACAAACACCTTTGGTGGTTTTTAGATGTAAAAAAGTCTGAAATTAGTTTCATGCATCCTAAAAAGTATATATTTAATGATATAGTTGCTTTTTCGAAATTCTGTGCAGTGGAAGAAAATGATTCTAAAAAACAAACCCTTTGCTCAAAAAAGCAGTGTGAGAATGGAATATCTGACCATTATAATGCTTTTTTGAAATTCCTTTTCGATCTTTTAACAAAAAGAAAAGGATCCATTTGTGGTTAAATTAACATTGTAAGGCAAAGATTCTCAAACTTTCTATACTTGCGACCTAATTTTCAATTCTAATTTTCCTCGCAACCCCCTCCATACAAGATCAATGTATTGAATTCAGTAATAATATACTTCGACGCTAAAGCTGCAATACGACTTTATTATAAGCCGTATACATTATCAAGATAAATATTAAATTTTGTACATAGCTTTATGACATGCTCATGGGCACTGATAATTATTAAACTTGTTCTTAACTTAGTATTGTTAAACTAATTATGAAATAAAATGTGCAGTACTGATGCATTTATAAGTGTATTATATCAGTGTAAATTTTGTTTATGTTAGAATGTATTTTATTTTGCCTCCTTTCAGTAAATTAAATTTTTTATAAAATAATCTTTTGTTTTTCATTTTCAATGTACTCGCGCCCCCAAGTAGGATCTCCACAGTTTGAAAAACGCTGTTATAAGGAGATGCCTCAAGCTTCGGTACTTCTAAGCCATTAGATACTTTTAATTTCTTTGCTATTGCCTTTGTTGGACAGGTTGCATTAAAATAGTGGAACACTCTTAGAATTTTAATGCTATTTGTACTCGTTTTATGGAGAGTTTGGTGAAAAGATTATCCGAATTGTGAAAAGAATCATTGAGACGTACTTTTAACCCTTTCGCGGGCAGCGGCTAATAGGTCTAGTCGCATAGCAAAAAATATTTATCCAAGTGGGCGATGGATATTTAGTCTATCCACATGCGTTAATTGAAGCTAAAACGTATAAAAATCAATACAGATAGCAGCACGGTACCTTTTTTGCATTTTATGTCCTCTGATAGGTAGTTAATAACAAGTTATTTCTCGGTGTAAATCTTCAAATTGTATTTTCATTACTATAAATAAAATTTCTGATCTGTGAAAAAAATTTCGAGAAGTCTTATGTATACTTTTCTCTCATCTGAATTGAATTAAGCAAATGTGCAATTAAAAAAATAAAAAGGTCTTATTTAGGTTTTTGGAAAGCTTTTATATGTGGGATGAGAAATACAAAAAACTTTGTTTACAATATGTGGTGCGAGATTCTTGGGTTCAAAAATTTTTCTTTATAGCTTTTCTGTGCCTACCACTGTGCCTTCAAGCAAATGGTCCTACTTGATTTGAAAGATTTCACAGTAAATAGCTCATCAAATTTGTGAAATAACTAATTTAAATCTTCAAAAATATTATTTTTTCTAACTTTTTGTACTAAAATTAAATAAAATATAAAATGTGGTTATATACTAATTTCAATGTATATTTTTGTAAGTATTCTGTATTGTACAACTATTCTATTGTTATTTTATTACACTTGTACTTTGTATTTAATTATTATTGAAATAGTTATTAGCATAAATGCTAATTTTTCATAAAAAGTTTATTGTAATATGATTCATTATTTTCGTCCAGAAAAGTAAGTTGAATGTCTTAAGTGCTCAGTGGCTATAACGTCTAGCCACCACTCAGGAATAAAACCCCTGATCAGATATTTTTTTACGACAAAATAGTGTTTATACAGGATGAGAACATTACATTTATCAATTACTTTACCAAAGAAAAGTGCCCGTGAAAGCTTTAAAGCTTTATCAATTGTTTTTGCTGTTGATGTTGTAAGCATACGAAATATGAGATATTTTTTTTTTATTCTAATTGCAGTTGATTAGTGGTAGAAAATAACAGAGCCACCATTTTATATCTTGAAATTCTAATTTTTTTTAACTTCTCTTCAAGAATTTTCTACAAGCGAAGATATATGATAAAATAGATTATAACAGACACGCGTGGTTCTCAACCTCTTTAACCTCTCATAAAAGTGCTGAATTAAAAAAAAATTTAATAATTAATACTCGTCCTTTTTATCACTAAGCACAAATCATTCAATATGACACATTTCCTCAAAAATCACTCATAAGAGGTGATAAATTGGCTTAAAAAAGTCTTTACAACTGCAAAAAATATTATGTTGATGGTAATGTCACAAGGTATAATAGAAATTAATTATAAGGAATTGTATGAAATTTGTTATATTTTTGTTAAACATGTGAAAGGATTTACTGACGCAGAAATTGTTAAGGAGTGTTTCTAAAATACTTTTAATGTACCTTTTGACAAATTCAGTAACAAAAATCAAATAATTTCAGAAATAATCGAACTCTTAGGTTCTACCTATGTGTTAGACGTAAAGCATGTTTGTAATATATTGTAAAGAATATTTGTGATATATCGTAAAATATATTTGAGATAACATAATTGAAGACTTAAAAAAATAAAATGGCTTAAAGAGATTTTTGACTCAAGTGCAGCTATTTCAGCAATATCATAATTTTCATTTAAATATGTACAAACGAAACTTGTCC
>BMAV01009604.1:0-35935 GCA_019973955.1 Trichonephila inaurata madagascariensis | reverse complement strand
AATTTTCCTTCATTTTGCTTGTCTTTCTGTTTATTACGACAAGGGGGAAAAACTCATTTTTCATTTGTTTGCTACAATAAAAATACAGGGTGTTCGGGCTTTAAGTATCCAAAAGTTGTCTTCTTATTACGGAACTACTCATCAGAATGTAATAAACTGTTCATCCGTTGATTGGAAAACCCACCATAAGTTTTGGGTCTAGTCCGATCGGTTGCACGTTCACACATTATTCGTCAATCGCAGACACAATAAACTTGTTACACAGACTTCATTAGTAAAGATGTGGACAACACAGCAAACATACAGTGCGCACTTTGGTTAACGGAATTTAAATGTCACGCGTGTACAGCGACGTGTTCGAACATAATGGAATGCCGTTACTGGCTTGCCTAACAGACTTATCAGGATTCCTACCAAATGAATCACGCACACCATCAACAGTATCTTCTAAGATGGAAACTTAAGGATAGTTGATAGTTTAAGATACCAAAGTTTCCGTCTCCTTTACAGTTCTTTCCCATTGATGCAGCGTTTCTCAAACTGTAGGGCGAGCCCCCTTTGGGGGCGTGACAACACTACGTAGGGGGCGCCAGCATATGGAAAAGTCATAAACAAATGATTATTTATAAAAATTATTAATTTACTGAAAATATACCAGCAAAATACAATCTGACATAATAAAAAATAAAATACATATTTACACTGATATATTACACTTATAAATGTGTCAGTGTGCTACACCATATATTTTATAGTTAATTTAACAATACTAAGTTAAGAACAAGTTTAATAATTACCAGTGACCCCATAGGATTGTGTCATATATAAAATAATACACAAAAATTAACACTTATCTTGATAATTTGTACGGTTTATAAATAATACCTTTTAAATGCCGATTAAAAGTTACGCGATTCCCTTCCCAATACCAACCGTTTTCCTCGTAGGTGCGCGTATGTGATGTATTGGTGGGGTGGGGTGGGAGGAATAAGGAAGCAAATTATCTGAACGTAAACATCGTCAATTCTTTTCCATTGTCAGGTCCATTTATTGCATTCCAAAGCCTTCGGAATAATTTTATGGATTGCAGTGCACAGAAAAGATCTTTCGGAAATGCGTATATATACGTCCGGGAAATCAACGCTTTGGCTCAGCGAAACGTTTATATACACCGGTGGCACTTCAGAGGTTGAAGTCGGATGGTAGCTTTAGCATGAAAGTATAATATTATTAAATTCAATACGTTGTTATTGTATGAGGGGGGCGCGAAGCAAATTATATTTGAATATTGGGTCGCCAATATTGAAACTTTGAGAAGCACTGCATTGATGGGGATAGATTTGGATGACAGATGATCGATATTCCATTCTATTCAAACACGTCGCTATACACGCGTGACTGATTTAAATTTCGTTAACCAAAGTACGAACAGCACCTTTTGCTGTGGTGTCTTCATCTTTACTAATGAAGTCAGTGTAACAAAGTTTATCGCTGCTATTGCCGAATAATGCCTACACGTGCGGCCCATCGGAAAAGACGCAGAAAATCTCGGAGGGGTTTCCCAACCATGAAGGAACAGTTTATTAAATTCTGATGGGTAGTTCCTTAATAATAAGGCATAACCTTTGGATACTTTAAGCTCGGACACCCTATATAAAAAATTATTTTGTTGATAGGTACCAGCAGTAGTAAGAAAGTCTGCTACGATGCTCTCAGCTACTGCGGTGTTTTGGGTGAAAAGTACCCTGACAAGAGAGCCATGGGATACCCATTCGACCGAACAATTACAGCCCAGAGCCACAAGGAGTTCCTTACTCCCAACATGATGATCTCCAAGTCACAGGGCCGATTCCCGAGACTAAGATGCTCTTTAAAAAATAAAAAAAATTCTAGAAATTACTATAAAAAATTTGGTTTGATAAAATGCTTATAAATCAAGGTAAAACATAGAACACTGTGCAAAAAATTTGTGTGTGTGCTGATGACCACACGATAGAAGGCAAACTTTTAATTTATTTCAGGCAAGAAAAATCAATTGTTCGATGTTAACTTTTCGAACCTTTCGATTGTGACGGGTCTATCCAAGGTTCTTTTCAACTAATCCTTTTAGAAATATTGATCTTAAAAAATTTATTGTATTATAAAGCTTTGAAGAAGATGTGAGTATATAAATTAAAACTTGTATATAAAGATAAAACTTTTAAATTAGAAGGAGATAGAAAGTTTACTAACAGATAGCAGTGATTAATTAAATGTGAAGTGAGGCGTGAATACTTCGTAGCTGATTAGTGTAATATTAAAATTTGACGATATGTCAGCTAGTAATTAAATTGATTAGGTCGCTTGGAATTAGAAGATATATTGCTTGGACGAAAGTGATCCTATTTATTAAGACTTCTCGTATCTCGTCTTTCTCCCTATTGCTTTCCATATTTAGTATTTAGGTGCATCTCTTAACTTGATTAATAGAATTTTTGTTGTTGTTCATTACTGTGAGAATAAATCACAGTTATTTTCAATATGGCTAATATTCCTTCTGACTCGCTTATACTAATGGACGTCTAGGGAGTGACCATTAGTCTTTTCATTTAAATAACATTCCAAGTTTACAAAACTTTTTGCAATAATTTTAATATTTTTGATTTAATTTATGAGAGTGAAGAAAACATTAAAACAGAAAGATTTTTAAAAAAAACTGTTTATTGAAAAAGTACGAAGTGTGCTCATTTTATATACTCTTACAATAACAACATGCATAATGTTTACATTTTGAGAATCCTGTAAAATGGCAAAACGCAATTATATCATACATATAAAACATTTTCAAATTGTTACCTTTGCTCCCACAGATCGAGATTTTTTATTTATTTTAAACCTCATTATTTATATATTTTAAACCTCAAAATTACTTTGGAGTAATGGAAAACTTTCTCATTCCAATCAGCTGACCTTCCCAAATATCGAAATAACCGATGTTAAAATCAACGCAAAGACCTCGAATGTCATCCACACATTCATCCGAGAAGATGAATTGGAGCTCAATCACTGCATACAGTTCGGAAGTCAAGGGTCTGTCAGGGTAAGCGTTACTTTTTCATGCATTCGGCACCAACAATACGAAATAAGAGCATATAAAATTTATCAAAATATTTTAAATCATTCTTCAGTGATTTTTTTTCTTTTAAGAAAAGACGATTTTGTGAAATTCATTTTTCATAGTGAATTCAGAAGATGTATAAGTTGAAACAATATCCTTAAATTGCATTAGATATAAAGACTTGATACAAACTCTGACAACAAAGTTCGGTGAATGAAGTCAGAACGGCCGATCTGGCAACACTGGAGAAACAAAACTCTGCACATGTGTAGCGGCAGGTGTTGGACATATGCCCCCTCTTCCCCCTTGTTCATTTGAGCGTTGTTTGTCTTCTGTGTAAGACTTGTTTTACAAAGTGCTTGTTTAGTACGTTAGTTCTCAACTGAGAACAGTAAAATGAACGAATTAAAATCCATTTAAAGTTTTATTTTAAGCTCGGCAAGACACCAAAAAAATTAATGCGATGCCTGGTACGTGTTTATGAAGATCAAGCAACGTCCATGAAGTGTGTGTACCAGTGAGTCACCCGTTTGCGAAAAGCAGGGGAAATGTTTCTGACCCCACCTCCGTAGCGAAAGACTGGTGACCTCCGTCAGGGACGAAAACATTTAGACAATGAGTAAATTAATCACGAAAGGTCGTCGATTAACTGTGCGCATGATAGCTGGATGATGAATGCTCCAGGGTACATTGAAATGTTGACCCGTTTCTTGAAACGGCTAATCAGGGTACAACCCCATGATTTTTTGTTCATGACAATGTTCGCCCTCACACATACAATATCATTAAACAGTTCCTGGCAATAAAGGGTGTGGTGCAAATTGAACATCCACCAATCTCGCCAGATCTCAATCCTCCAGATTTCTTCCTATTCCTACGACTCAAACTAGCCTAGAAAGAAAGAGATTTGACAATATTTCTGACATCCAATGAAACGTGTTGAGGCGTTTGAACTGCATCTTAAATGATGACTTCTTGTAAAGTTTCCAGAACATGTATAGCAGATCTCAGCGGTGCATAATTATGGGAGGTGACTATTTTGAACGACAGTAAGGAAACTTTCGTTAGTAATTCATCGACGTTGATATTACAGGACAATTCACCGAACTTTATTGTCAGAGGTTATAATTGAAACAATATCCTGAAATTGCATTATAAATGCTACATATGAATTAAAAGCATTTTTCTTTTGCTGAAACATTTTTGTAGTTTCAGTTTGGATTGAACAATCATTGAAAAGTTTGATGGACCTTTGTATTGTAAGAAATTTGAAAGACAAGTTATCATGATTTTACAGGTTAGGTATCATCATCTCGACCATGAAGCTTTCTCTTACGTTATCAATGTTAGTAACAGTGGCACCGAAGAAAAAGTAGGAACTGTCCGACTCTTCTTGGCGCCAAAATACGACGAACTTGGCAACATTATCCCATTGGATGGTCAAAGGAGATTGTACATCGAAATGGACAAATTCTCCACTGATTGTAAGTAATTAATTCTAACATTTCTCACCAATAAATTGCAAAAATGAATTCATGTATATATTAGATTAAAATTACTTTTCTGCAGCTTTAAACTTTATTTTTTTATTAAAAAATATATATTTTTCTTTTTTTATAAAATTTTTTTTTCGATGGAGATGAACCTATAGTCATGTCAATATACAGGGTGTCCGGGCTAAAAGTATCCAAAGGTTAAGGCTTATTATTACAGAACTAAACAACAGAACATAATAAACTGTTCATCCATGGTTTGGAAACCCCTTCGAGATTTTTTCGGTCTTTTCCTATGGGCCTCATGTATACGCATTATTCGGCAATAGCAGACGATAAACTTTTGTTACATTGACTTCATTAATAAAGATGTAGACTCTACAGTAAAAAGGTGCAGTATGTACTTTGGTTAACGGAATTTAATTCAGTCCCTTTTGTACAGCGACGTGTTCGAACAGGAATGTCAACCCTCCGACGTCAATACCTATCCACCAATGGGACAGAACTTAAGAAGACGAAAACTTTGTATCTTAAACTGGCAAGTATCCTTAAAGTTTCATGATAGAAGACACTCTTGATCGTGTGCGTGATTTATTTTGTAGGAGTCTTGATAAGTATATTAGCCAAGCCAGTAACGACAGTCCATTATGCTCTAACACGTCGCTGTACACGCGTGACTGATTAAAATTCAGCTAACCAAATTACGCATTGCACCTTTTGCTGTGGTGTCCACATCTTTACTGTGTAAGATGTTGGTGTAACATGTTTATCGTCTGCGATTGCCTAATAATTCACTCACGTATGGCAGGTCGGACTAGACCCAAAAAATCTCGGAGGGGTTTCCAACTAACAGATGAACAGTTTATTATTATATTCTAATGCAGGGGTACTCAATCTTTTTTTTCCTGCTGGGCCGCATACATATATCAGCAATTTCACTCGGGCCACATCATGATAAAGGGAAGAGGGGGTTAAAATGCGGAAAATGGATCAAAATAGTTTAATAATTTTTCCTGTTTTGCTCTTTTTAATTATCATTTTTATTTTATTTTTGTCACTAAAACTGAATTAGAAGCATTTAAGAAACACTCTTTCACAATTTCGGCATCCGTAAACTGTTTCAAATTATTACCAATAATGGAACAAACTTCATAAGATGTCTTTGTTACCACTGACAAAACACATTATTCTTGTTGCAAAGATTATTCAAGAAAGCCTATTTATTACCTTTTGAAAGAGATCTTCGAGGTAAAGTGTCATTGAATGATTCATTTTTATTGATATTTTTTAAATACAGCACTTTCGTGATAAAACAATTACTGATCCATGTTGGTTTTTCACTACAAAATAGTCAACTTGCCAATCGTCTGGAAACAATATATTTTTCAAATATTTGCAAGATACGACAGTTAAAAATTAGTTCCACCCATGAAACCGTCAGTACTCCACTATTGTCTGTTATCACTAACTTTAACCATTACAAATAGAAAACGGATATCAATTCGCACTCGCATGACATCGACAACAAAAAGCAAAATTGATATATTTGACTTCTTAACATCAAATTTTTAATAAATTGTTCATAAATAAGTGAATTTTTCAGAGAAATGGGCATTGACCACGTAAAAAGGCTCTTGACCTGACCCCGTAAAGGGCTCTTTGGGCCACATGTGGCCCGCGGGCCGCAGGTTGAGTATCGCTGTTCCAATGGGTAGTTCCGTAATAATAAGCCATAACTGTTGGATACTTTTAGCTCGGACACCCTGTAAATATAGAATGTCTAACATTACTATATATCTAATGTCAAAGTGATATTTACTGTCTAAGCATGAACATTTCGAATGTATTAATAAATAGAGATGTGTCTCTGCTCACAGTGCGACCTGGTAAGAACCTTATAGTGAGGAGTTCCACCGACTCCAGTGTTACTATTTCTTCCACCTACTCATTCAAGGAGCTGTTACACGGAGAAGATGTGGATGAAGACCGATCAGAGTTCTGCAGTTGTGGATGGCCACAACACTTGCTCGTCCCTAAAGGAAACAACAAGGGCATGGTCTTCGATCTCTTTGTTATGATCACCGATGGAGAAAAGGATAAGGTAATAATTTTGTTTTTCCATTTGCAGCAAACGATTAAAGGCTCAAGATAATAATAATTGAAAATGAAATGGAACTGTTGTTTTACAATGCACAGATTTATTGGATAAACCAAATTCTTATTTTTCTCATTTGTAAATTTATGATGAGATTATCAATGTCCGTCAAAAAGCTAATAAGAAGAGAAAATCCTTTAAGTCTTAAGAAAACCATTAACGTTTTATTTTAAGACTTTTTATGGTGTAGAAATCGAATATGTTTTAAAAAACTAATTACATGAAAAGAAATTTTCATTTTCTTTTTGGGAAACTGCATAAAAATTGTTTTCAACATCTTGAAATAATTTAATGTTATTTAAAGTTCAGCGTTATTTTTTTATTGAAATGATTAAAACCAGTTAAATTCACTTCAGTTCTTTTATTTAGAGTTCTGTCTTAAAAATTAAAACATAATTCGTTCAATAATTACTATGGTTGATGCATGTGCGCGCGATTAATGTGGCGTAAAATACAATTTTCCTTCATTTTGCTTGTCTTTCTGTTTATTACGACAAGGGGGAAAAACTCATTTTTCATTTGTTTGCTACAATAAAAATACAGGGTGTTCGGGCTTTAAGTATCCAAAAGTTGTCTTCTTATTACGGAACTACTCATCAGAATGTAATAAACTGTTCATCCGTTGATTGGAAAACCCACCATAAGTTTTGGGTCTAGTCCGATCGGTTGCACGTTCACACATTATTCGTCAATCGCAGACACAATAAACTTGTTACACAGACTTCATTAGTAAAGATGTGACAACACAGCAAACATACAGTGCGCACTTTGTTAACGGAATTTAAATGTCACGCGTGTACAGCGACGTGTTCGAACATAATGGAATGCCGTTACTGGCTTCTGCCTAACAGACTTATCAGGATTCCTACCAAATGAATCACGCACACGATCAACAGTATCTTCTAAGATGGAAACTTAAGGATAGTTGATAGTTTAAGATACCAAAGTTTCCGTCTCCTTTACAGTTCTTTCCCATTGATGCAAAGGTTTCTCAAACTGTAGGGCGAGCTCCCTTTGGGGGCGTGACAACATCACGTAGGGGCACAGCATATGGAAAAGTCATAAACAAATGATTATTTATAAAATTATTAATTACTGAAAATATACCAGCAAAAATACAATCTGACATAATAAAAAATAAAAATACATATTTACACTGATATATTACACTTATAAATGTGTCAGTGTGCTACACCATATATTTTATAACTAATTTAACAATACTAAGTTAAGAACAAGTTTAATAATTACCAGTGACCCCATAGGATTGTCATATATAAAATAATATACAAAAATTAACACTTATCTTGATAATTTGTACGGTTTATAACTAATCCCTTAAATGCCGATTAAAAGTTACGCGATTCCCTTCCCAATACCAACCGTTTTCCCTTTCGTAGGTGCACGTATGTGATGTATTGGTGGGTGGGGTGGGGAGGAATAAGGAAGCAAATGATCTGAACGTAAACACGTCAATTCTTTTCCATTGTCAGGTCCATTTATTGCATTCCAAAAGCCTTCGAATAATTTTATGGATTGCAGTGCACAGAAAAGACACATTTCGAAATAAAAGTATATAATGTCCGGGGAAATCAACGCTGGGTTCAGCGAAACGTTTATATACACCGGTGGCACTTCAGAGGTTGAAGTCGGATGGTAGTTTTGAAGTACTTTGAAAGTATAATATTATTAAATTCAATACGTTGTTATTGTATGAGGGGGGCGCGAAGCAAATTATATTTGAATAATGGGTCGCCAATATTGAAACTTTGAGAAGCACTGCATTGATAGATAGATTTGGATACCAGATGATCGACATTTCATTCTGTTCAAACACGTCTCTATACACGCGTGACTGATTTAAATTTTGTTAACCAAAGTACGAACTACACCTTTTTGCTGTATGTCTTCATCTTTACTAATGAAGTCAGTATAGCAAAAGCTTATCGCTCGCTATTGCCGAATAATGCACAATGCAAGTAAGTCCATCGGAAAAAGCCACTTTTGCAGTAAATCTCGGAGGGGTTTCCCAACCATGAAGGAACAGTTATTAAATTCTGATGGGTAGTTCCTAATAATAAGGTACAACCTTTTGGATACTTTAAGCCCGAATAACTTATATAAAAAATATTTTATTGATAGGTACCGAGCAGTAAAAGAAAGTCTGCCATGATGCTTCCTCAGCTACTGCGGTGTTTTGGGTGAAAAGTACCCTGACAAGAGAAGCCATGATACCCATTCGACCGAACAATTACAGCCCAGAGCCACAAGGAGTTCCTTACTCCCAACATGATGATCTCCAAAGTCACAGTCCGATTCAGAGACTAAGATGCTTCTTAAATAATAAAAACAATTCTAGAAATTACTATAAAAATTGGTTTGATAAAATGCTGATGAAATCAAAGGTAAAACATAGAACACTGTGCAAAAAAATTTGTGTGTGTGTGCTGATGACCGCACGATAGAAGTGCAAACTTTTAATTTATTTCGGGCAAGAGAATCCAATTGTTCGGATGTACTACGATACCTTTTACGACCTTTTCGCAGAAGGGCGTTAAAGTTCTTTTTTCGTTCCCATTTATCGGTAAATTTTTTTAATTCATTCACTTTCTGTAAAGAACAATATTTAAATAATTATGTATACTTATATATTTATATGTTAGTATATAATGATTACAAAAAATCCGACTAGGTTGAAAGTTCTTTAGGTGCTTGGATGTTTGGTGTTGCTTAAATATTAGGAAAAAGAAATATTTATTGAGGAAGAAGGATACTAGAAACTATACATAAAACTAGAGAGTTTTTTAAGTTTTTTTTATAGCATTTACTTTATCTAATACATTTTTTAATTCGTTTTTTGAAGAATGAACTTTTTATGATAATTTCTACACAAAAACGGGATATCTTCTAAATAATCCAATCAAATGCAATGAAATATATAACATATATGCTATGGATCCTTCAGAGTATAAAAAACATCAGATTTTAATGCAGCTACATTTAATCACATTTTACAGCCATTTTTAGCTTAGAACATGCAGTAATTTTGACGAAAAATCATGACCATCAAATTTAAATGCTAGTAAAATATTTATTTCTTAAAATATTTTTTATCCTGCGGTTTGTGACACTTCAGAGGGATCAAGAAGTATATCAATGAGAGAGATGTTAAAATTGCATAATGTGCAATTTAATTTTATTTATCATGTTTTACTTAACTTAAAAAATTTTTTGCTAAATTTTCCTTAAAAAAAAAATATATTTTTTTTTTCAAAAAACGGGCGATACATGTTAGTTATTCAATAGTTATGACTTTAAGCCTATTTGTGTTCTTTAAAACAATAAAATTGACCATGAAAACGTACCTTGAATAATTTATCTCCTCGAACCTGTCGGATACCTTCCAATGTCAAATGGCCTACTTATTTAAAATATTTATACGCAAATTACTTTACGTAGATTTTTATATTTATCTGTAATACACCCGAAGTGCCACTGAATTAGGGATACCTTACCTAGTAAACGAGTTGGGTATCCTCTGTCCTTGTCTTCTAAATGATTTGTTTAAAAATAAGATATAAATTTGCTGAAGGAAGAAAAAGAGAAACACTTCGTAGAAATTCATTGGAAAAACAATGCATAGCCTATTCGGTACAGGATTTAAATTTAGATAATTCTGTGTAATTTTGAATATATTCTGAATAGTGTAAAATAAAAATAGTCGGTCTTCGGACTTCTTTTTTTACGAATAATTCCGTTATTCAAACGGGCATGTTATTGCTCAAAATCCTAATGTTTTGACATAAAATGTTGTTTGAATTTTTCAGTTTCAATTACTGATATCTTTCAATAGAATTAAAAAAAAATTCAAAAAGTTTTTTCATTTCTGGATACAATCTCTTAGTCTTCAATCTTCAATCTCACTTAGATCAATCTTCAATGGAGTAAATTTAAAGAATATTAAAGAGAGAGAGGAAAGACAACAAAAGGAGGGAGACTATAAAATGCATGACTTTTCAAAGCCCGTGAGTGTTTATGTAGCTCACTGTATTAGAAAAAAAACCAAGAAACAGTAAGCTGCTTCATAAAATTTAAGAATAGTATAGTAAAATAAGATTGCATAGTTTAATTTTTGTTCATGAGATAATACAGTCGAAATAGTTGAGATCAATTGGAGTAGACATGTACAAGAAAATAATATTGACACAAACTCATGTTCTTTCGTGATAGGTGCCAAGGACTTCGACGACTTCATGCACCTGGCTGAACAAGCCCGTACCTTTGTGAACTCCACTTTGTTTGCTTTCGCTGCCGAAGTTGCCATCTTGCACCGAGCCGATAGCCGAGGAATCATTGCCCCACCAATTCAAGAAATTTTCGCTGATAGGTTCGTTCCTGCAGATACCTTCATCAGAGCTTTCTCTATCGCTAGTACCAAGCCAGCTGGAGATGAGGTATGAGGGGTCGATTTCTTTTCTAAGTACATGTTAAACATATTCAATCGAAAAATTAGGTGTGAAGAAATTGCAGCCAACCAAAGTCAAAAATTCTCGCATTATATTAAACAATACATTTATGGTAACAGTATTATTTTACTGAAACTGTTTTTCTTCTCTGAGGTAGAAAATCTTTTTATATTAAGTTTAAAAATTAACAAAACACTAGAAGAAACATTTTACCGAAATCAAAGGAATATATTTTGCGGAATTTTAACAAATTGAAAAAATCTACATTCAACTTCCTGGAGTGACACTACTGATTTAGTGTCAGTGGCGTAACGTACACCCCCGCATTCCGGGGGGCCCAAAGCCTGACTTCCGCCAAGTATCTACCCTTTTCAAATTCCATTTTGGGGGCCCGAAACCAGACTTTAAAGGGAGGGGGGCAAATTTTCTATGCTATGCTACTGTTTAGCGGTGTATATTTCAAAGAATGAATTATTAAACTCCCTGTGTAAGCTGTTAAGAACTAAAATAATTATGAATTGCTGTTTATATTCCTTAGTTTACTGATGTGAATAGGAAATTTAAAAATACTCTTTGGCTCAAATTATAAAAAACCATAATCATTTTTTTTATTAAAAAATTTACTTTAAAACTATTACCAACTGAAAAAATGTACAAGAGGATTTACTGAAGAGGAATACAAAGTGCTTTTTTGCGACATTTTAGAGCGATGTCATCATTGATGTCCAAGAAACAGGTAATATTCTGGATCCCGAATACAAGCTGGCCTACTTCAGAGAGGATGTTGGTGTCAATGCTCACCACTGGCATTGGCATGTTGTCTATCCTTCAGTTTACGACTCCAATTTTTTGGCAAAGAAGATTGACAGATCAGGGGAAATTTTCTACTATATGCATCAACAGATATGCGCCAGGTAAGCCGATTCTTAGAATACTGCGACAATTAGTATCAATACATTAATGTATGTAGCAAATGAAAGGTGTGATTCAAAATACACTAAGTTTTTTACTGTTTTTTTCCATACCATTTAATCCTCATTAGGCTTAACAATTTTTTTACAATATCAATATTATTTTATTGAACTACCATAACTCCTCCTAAAGAAAAAACAGATATTGAAATTTTTCTTCCTTCATTTTTATGTGGTTTTGTTATGGGATCTGTTAGTTTTAAATATACATTTTTATAAAATCCAGTAATTAATTGATATTAATCCTGTGCTTTATTCATTTTATAGATTCTTCAAAATATTTAAGACAACACAGTACTCTTTTTCAAAAAATCTTTTTGGAGACAGTAACAGTAAAAATAATTTGTTTCCTATTTTAGATTATATTATTAAATTGAATCTGAAAGAGTAAAAAGTCAGTTTGGCCAGCAATTGGTTTACAATTTAAAAAAAAATGAATTTTTGAAGTTTTTTCAATTTCTTATAAAATGCTCATTTTTTAAAACTGTTTTTTTATGTTATTTATGTTTCTTATATTATTGCAAACATGTCAGTATGGGTTTGAATATATATTCTCTTGTTTAATTTTAATACTTATTTTTCTAGAAAAACTACAAAAAAACACGAACATTTTTAAAAGTCACTTTAGCATTTTTCAAAATATAATTAGAACTCTCAGCTCTCAATCCATTCTAACTTTTATAGGACATACGTTTGGGAGTGTATACAAAAAAATTCAAGGCTCTATGATGAAAAGAAAAATGATTAGGAAACTCTTATACTTTAAAAATAGAAAGTCTGAGAAAAGCGCATTTGAAGTTTGTAAAGGCGTAAAATAAAAACTTATAGTAGCCGTAAAGCTCAAATTTTGAATACGTTATTTTAAAATGCATTTTCTACAATAAAATACTGTTATAATTAAATATGACCTAAAATAATTTTTTTAATTCAAAATATATTTTTGCATAGTATTCATAGCATTTGTTACGACGACAGTTTATATTCAGTTAAATCTTAACTTAATATTTTCACAAAAGTTTTGAAACAGAAAACAATTATGTACACATGAAGAAGGATACTAACTTAAGCTAAAAATAGCCCAGATTGTTCATAAAATTTAATTTTTTTCAGTTTTAAATCGGGGAGTACAGGAAGTTTTAACTCTTGTTTTACGACTTTAAAATAATAAAATATAGTGCAAGCACAATATGTTTAGTATAATGTAAGTTGGTACATCAAGGAGATATTCCATTTTATCTGCAATACTTGAATTCAGAATATTTGTATTCGGAAGTCTTATTGCAGTATCAGCTGAGGACTGATTTTTAGATACAACTTTTTCAGTAGTATTCCATCTTTTCGGAATATTGTCTCACAGCAACCTCAAAACCTTTTGGCTGTGGCATTTTCTCCATAGGAAATAATAAAAAAAAAGATTTGTGCATGTGAAAAAAAAAAATCATTTGTTCTAATTCAGAGATGGGCAAACTTTTTCGATCGTGGGCCAAAAAGTAAAAAATAAATAAATAAATAAAATAAAAAAAAAAGTGTATGAATAAATGATAGTTTAAAAAACCAAAAATACATACTTTTACTGTAGATCGAACTGAAAAATGAAAAATAAATTATAGTTAAAAAAAACTGAAATCACTCTTTAATGGTTAATCGAACTAAAAAGTAAAAAAATAATTCTTAATATAAGAATAAAATAATTTACGAGAAAATTAATGTCATTGTGGTAAAAACGTGGAGTGCTTTGTACTAAATTTTACATTAAATCGGCATTTCGGAATAGAACTAGTAAGAAATTATAATAATTGATATGGAGCACCTTTACCTTAATGATATTAATTTTCTCGTAAATCATTTTATTCTTATATTCAGAACTATTTTTTTACTTTTTAGTTCGATTAACCATAAATGCGTGTTTTTTAGTTTTTTTAAAACTATAATTTATTTTTTCTATTCAGATACGACTGCGAACGACTGTCCAACGGCTTGAAGCGCGTGGTGCCCTTCCACAATTTCGAAGAACCTCTTGAGGGTTACGCAGCTCACTTAACTCACATTGCCAGTGGTCGTCACTACGCTTCTCGCCCTGATGGCTTGGTCATGACCGACTTGAGACTGGTCGATGTCCAGGACACGGAGAGATGGACCGAACGAATCCTGGAAGCTATTCATCTCGGCAAAATAATCGACTCTGAAGGTAATGATGTCATTTTGGATGAAGAAAACGGTGTTGACATCCTGGGATCCTTAATTGAATCCAGCCTTGAATCCAAAAACAAGCAATTCTACGGCAACCTCCACAACTGGGGACATGTAATGGCGGCCTACATCCACGATCCAGATGGTCGATTCAGGGTGGGTTCGCTGATTTATTTTTTAACATTCAACACACTATTCAGTTTCTAATGATTCTTTACTAAACTAATTTCATTTGAATTCAGAAGAACTCTTCAGAAAAATGTTAATGAAAACTAACGAACAATGCTATTGTAATGTTACGAATTTGTGTAAAATAGTGTAAATAATTTGTATTTGTGTAAAGCATTTATATTATACGTGTTATTTTTATTTTATGTCAAAATTGTAATAATCACAAGCAACGCCGTCCTTTACGTTATAATGGTAATTCAATGGGGACCATGTTGGCACCATTTTTGGTGAGTTCGGAACCGTATGTGGATTCTTCTAGAAATTAGCGGTGAAATTCACCAATTTCACGATGTATGACGCAAGCGGAGCTTTCTCGAAGAATCCGCGGGGCTATAAATAGAGAGATGCTCGCCGAAACGAGTTATTTTGACCAGTTAATACTTAGTTTGGTTTTGACCATCGATTAGTAGACTTGCCTTGACTGTGATAACCGATAAACTCGACTTTTGAATAGGACGAGCAGTGCTTGGGAATATCTTTTACAAACGTATATTTTAGACACTGATAATTGTGTCTGAGTGGTGTTGAAGGCGTGAAGACCTTCTGAGATTTATTCTGTGAATACTGTTGTTGAATCCTGTACTTCAAGCGTTGAATTTTCGACAATAAATTCTCATCGCTCTTAAAGAACTGTCGTGTTTTTTGCGACTGATTTGCATAAAATCCTCGAACCCGATCAATGTAACAATACATGAATTTTTTAAAGAAAAAAGACTTAAACAGTTGATAGTCTCAGTGGCTTAACCCGCGGTCACTCGCGCCTGTTTTTCTACCGTCGTCACTCGCGGGGTGTAGAGAACACCCCCAAACTCTCTTAACACGTGTATTTAAATAAGAAAAATTTTTTAGGTCAATTATGATATACATTTATGAAGTATAAGAGGTGTTTTGTATTATACAAACAAAATTGTTAAATTTATTGCATTAAAATGAGACTAGCATTAATTTAAACTAAACCTACAAAATTTTCATTTTGAAGTACGCAATTTTATATTTTTTCATAAACCACAAGTAAAGTATATACAGTAATAAATATACTTTATATAATTAATGATAAGGATAAAAAGTAGAAAAATAATATTTTTTAATCATTTTTCAAACATTCAGAGCAGACTGTATTCATATGCTTTAGTTAATATTTTTTCTTACATTGAAGACAAAACAAATAATTTTACATCTTTTACCCGTGGACAGTAAAGTGCAACACCCCTTAGGGGATTATGCTCTTTTTAATATATTCTGTGTCAGTAAAGCTTTTGAGTGTTTTATTAATGCTTGGGAAACTGATCTCATATCCTCACTGCGGCTGCACAAGATCCATACTAATCTCCTCTAATAATATTGAATGTCTCATTTATTTCAGGAAGAACCGAATGATACATCAAAGGAAGCATTAATTCCCGCAGTATTAAGCAGATGATAAAAATATTCGCAATGGCCAAAGTTGCCACATATTCGCGATACATAATATATACTGCACATTTCATCAGTGGTATCAACACCACCTGTATTATAAAAAATTATGATTTCAAGTTTCATCTCTTCAACTTTGGTTACGAAATCACGCAGTTATCGAATTCACTTAGTTCATTTTGTCAATCTGTTGATTCAGTATCTAATAGACGACAAAGTCGTTATTTCTCCCTTTCTCATGGAGTTTTTGTCATAATTTCTAGAAAACGTTTTGAAATTTTTTAAAAAATTGTATTTTACAAATATTTTATAGAATTATATTATTTTTTATACCACATTTATTGAAATTTTAAATAAAAATATTCTCGTATACTAATATATTTGAAAAAAAACGTAAACGGAAAGAGTAAAACGTACTTTTCCGTAGATGCTTCGAGTACGAAAATATAACTCAATCACTGGGTGGGTGTTCTCAGCACCAAATAAATTTTTAAAGGTCTTTACATTCCAATCGTCCTAGCGAGATTGATTACATCATGTCTGAAAGGTTCAATGACCTAAAAATGGGCAGCTACAGAAAAATCGTGGCTCTGCGCACATTTTGGAGAATTGTAGGAGGCTTTTCTTGTTGCTGGGGTGTACAGAACACCCCGCGCTAGTGATCGCGGGTTAAAGATAGAGTGCCCACCGTGTAAGTCTAAGGTTTCCATGTTAGATTCAGGTTAGAGTCGATAGATATTCTGGAGGCGAAATTTGTAAGCACGCATGCCATATGATTATTTGGCATGTAAAAGATAAAGATCCCTTGAGTATCAATTTGCTTTCGTACTCTGGGTAAATCAGATCACAGCAATATTTAGCATCCAACGAGAACTAGAGTTTAAAATTACAAGGGTAGCAAATTTGGTAGTGGAAACCGCTACTAGATGGTGTCACCAACAAAATGGCTTTCATTCTTAAGGACTTGTCTGCAAAGATTTAGCTGACAAAATACAGCCCATTTAACTAAATTATTAGTCAATTTGTTCAAATACAATGAATTTTACAGTCAAGGCCATATTTATATACTGAACAATATTATTTTACTGACAAAGCCATTTTTATGTAAAGGAACTTCATTCTAATCTGCAACATTGATTAAAACAAACGTGAATAAACTGATATTTTTATTTAATCAGTTATATATATGTATACTGAAACATGAGGGAAAAAAAATATTTCCTTGTGCTAAATTAAACGTTATACCTTGTTTTTAGGAAACTCCTGGTGTGTTGACGGATACTGCTACAATTCTTAGGGATCCACTTTTCTACCGATTCCACCGGTTCATCGATAACATTTTCCAGGAATACAAGAAGACTCTTCCAGTATACTCCAAGGAAAATGTGAGTTACAAATCGGATCCTTTTGAAGCATAACCAAATAAATATTGTATGTCATTCCTTTAAAACCAGTGTTACTCAAATTGTTGGGCGCGCCACCTAGTTGGGCGTGATAAACCTACGAGGGGGGCGCGAGCATATTGAAAAGTCAAAAATAAAAGATTATTTTAAATAATTATTTACTGAAAGTAAACAAACAAATGCATTCTGACATAATAAAAAGTAAAATACTCATTTGCACTATAATACATTTACAAATGTATCAGTATTGCACAATCTCTATTTTATATATATATAATTAATTTAACAATTATAAGTTAAGGATAAGTTTAATAATTACTAGTGACCCCATGGATTTGTCATATATAAAATTATATGCCACAATTAATACTTATTTTGGTAATTTGTACGGTTTATAATTAATCCCTTAACTGTCTATTAAAAATTACGCGATTGGTTCCCCAATGCCACCATTTAGCATATAAGTAAGCGAATGTGGTGTATTGAGGGGGGTAGAAAAGGAATAAATAATCAAAAATCCTCAGAAATAAGTAAATCCTTTGCAAGCACTGTCACAAGGTCATTTTATTACTTTCCAAAGCCATCGGAATAATTTTATGGATAGCAGTTCACAGAAGTAGTACTTCGGAAAGACGTATATATACTTTAGGGGCAATTAATACACTACTGAGCGAGGCGTTTATATACGTCGGAGGTACTTAAGGGGTTAAAGTCTTACTGTAGGTATAGCTTCAAAGTATAGCATTATTAAATACATCATTATTGTATGGAGGGGGCGCGATGAAAATTATGATTGAAGATTGGGTCGTAAACTTTGAAAGTTTGAGAAGCACTGCTTTAAACACACCAATCACACCTTTTATTTTTAAAATTGCAAATTTACACGGTGAACGCATATTTTTTCATGTATTTCAACTAATAGCTTAAAACTGAAAAGTTTATTCTAAAAATGAATTCTTTTAAGCATTCGTCTTGCGAGGGTCTATCCGCGTTCTTTTAACTAATCCTCATGGGAAGTATTCTGTAATAAAATTTATTAACGTAGTTTTTATCGGGTCGTTGAGACCCTCAGATAAATCACATCTTCTTCATGGGGGATTGTGACGGGTCTATCCGCGTTCTTTCAACTAATCCTTTTGTGAAATATTGGATCTTAAAAATTTATTGTATTATAAAGCTTCTCTTGAAGAAGATGTGAGTATATAAATTAAAACTTCTATATAAAGATAAAACTTTTAAATTAGAAGGAGAGAGAAAGTTTACTAACAGATAGCAGTGATTAATTAAATGTGAAGTGAGGCGTGAATACTTCGTAGCTGATTAGTGTAATATTAAAAATTGACGATATGTCAACTAGTAATTAAATTAGATTAGGTCGCTTGGAATTAGAAGATATATTGCTTGGACGAAAGTGATCCTATTTATTAAGACTTCTCGTATCTCGTCTTTCTCCCTATTGCTTTCCATATTTAGTATTTAGGTGCATCTCTTAACTTGATTAATAGAATTTGTGTTGTTGTTCATTACTGTGAGAATAAATCGCAGTTATTTTCAATATGGCTAATCTTCCTTCTGACTCGCTTACACTAATGGACGTCTAGGGAGTGACCATTAGTCTTTTCATTTAAATAACATTCCAAGTTTACAAAACTTTTTGCTATAATTTTAATATTTTTGATTTAATTTATGAGAGTGAAGAAAACATTAAAACAGAAAGATTTTTAAAAAAAACTGTTTATTGAAAAAGTACGAATTGTGCTCATTTTATGTACTCTTACAATAACAACATGCATAATGTTTACATTTTGAGAATCCTGTAAAATGGCAAAACGCAATTATATCATACATATAAAATATTTTCAACTTGTTACCTTTACTCCCACAGATTAATATTTTTCAAAATTAGATATTTTAAACCTCAAAATTACTTTGAAGTAATGGAAAACTTTCTCATTCCAATCAGCTGACCTTTCCAAATATCGAAATAACCGATGTTAAAATCAATGCAAAGACCACGAATGTCATCCACACATTCATCCGAGAAGATGAATTAGAGCTCAATCACTGCATACAGTTCGGAAGTCAAGGATCTGTCAGGGTAAGCGTTACTTTTTCATGCATTCGGCACCAACAATACGAAATAAGAGCATATAAACTTTATCAAAATATTTTAAATCATTCTTCAGTGATTTTTTTTTTCTTTTAAGAAAAGACGATTTTGTGAAATTCATTTTTCATAGTGAATTCAGAAGAAGTATTAGTTGAAACAATATCCTTAAATTGCATTAGATATAAAGACTTGATACAAACTCTGACAACAAAGT
This sequence comes from Trichonephila inaurata madagascariensis, assembly GCA_019973955.1. Taxonomy (NCBI): domain Eukaryota; kingdom Metazoa; phylum Arthropoda; class Arachnida; order Araneae; family Nephilidae; genus Trichonephila; species Trichonephila inaurata. The sequence goes on along the minus strand of BMAV01009604.1, from coordinate 16,192 downwards.
TCGGTGAATGAAGTCAGAACGGCCGATCTGGCAACACTGGAGAAACAAAACTCTGCACATGTAGCGGCAGGTAAGCACATATGCCCCTCTTCCTTCTTTGTTCATTTGAGCGTTGTTTGTCTTCTGTGTAAGACTTGTTTTACAAAGTGCTTGTTTAGTACGTTAGTTCTCAACTGAGAACAGTAAAATGAACGAATTAAAATCCATTTAAAGTTTTATTTTAAGCTCGGCAAGACACCAAAAAAATTAATGCGATGCCTGGTACGTGTTTATGAAGATCAAGCAACGTCCATGAAGTGTGTGTACCAGTGAGTCACCCGTTTGCGAAAAGCAGGGGAAATGTTTCTGACCCCCCACCTCCGTAGCGAAAGACTGGTGACCTCCGTCAGGGACGAAAACATTTAGACAATGAGTAAATTAATCACGAAAGGTCGTCGATTAACTGTGCGCATGATAGCTGGATGATGAATGCTCCAGGGTACATTGAAATGTTGACCCGTTTCTTGAAACGGCTAATCAGGGTACAACCCCATGATTTTTTGTTCATGACAATGTTCGCCCTCACACATACAATATCATTAAACAGTTCCTGGAAATAAAGGGTGTGGTGCAAATTGAATATCCACCAATCTCGCCTGATCTCAATCCTCCAGATTTCTTCCTATTCCTACGACTCAAACTCGCCTTGAAAAGAAAGAGATTTGACGATATTTCTGACATCCAATGAAACGTGTCGAGGCGTTTGAACTGCATCTTAAATGAAGACTTCTTGTAAAGTTTCCAGAACATGTATAGCAGATCTCAGCGGTGCATAATTATGGGAGGTGACTATTTTGAAGGACAGTAAGGAAACTTTCGTTAGTAATTCATCTACATTGATATTACAGGACAATTCACCGAACTTTATTGTCAGAGGTTATAATTGAAATAATATCCTGAAATTGCATTATAAATGCTACATATGAATTAAAAGCATTTTTCTTTTGCTGAAACATTTTTGTAGTTTCAGTTTGGATTGAACAATCATTGAAAAGTTTGATTGACCTTTGTATTGTAAGAAATTTGAAAGACAAGTTATGATTTTACAGGTTAGGTATCATCATCTCGACCATGAAGCTTTCTCTTACGTTATCAATGTTAGTAACAGTGGCACCGAAGAAAAAGTAGGAACTGTCCGACTCTTCTTGGCGCCAAAATACGACGAACTTGGCAACATTATCCCATTGGATGGTCAAAGGAGATTGTACATCGAAATGGACAAATTCTCCACTGATTGTAAGTAATTAATTCTAACATTTCTCACCAATAAATTGCAAAAATGAATTCATGTATATATTAGATTAAAATTACTTTTCTGCAGCTTTAAACTTTATTTTTTTATTAAAAAAATATATATTTTTCTTTTTTTATAAAATTTTTTTTTCGGTGGAGATGAACCTATAGTCATGTCAATATACAGGGTGTCCGGGCTAAAAGTATACAAAGGTTAAGGCTTATTATTACAGAACTAAACAACAAAATATAATAAACTGTTCATCCATGGTTTGGACACCCCTCCGAGATTTTTTGCATCTTTTCCGATGGGCCACAAGTATACGCATTATTCGGCAATAGCAGATGATAACCTTGTTACACTGACTTCATTAATAAAGATGTGGACTCTACAATAAAAAGTGTAGTATGTTACTTTGGTTAACGGAATTTAATTCAGTCCCTTTTGTACAGCGACGTGTTCGAAAAGGAATGTCGACCCTCCGATGTCAATACCTATCCACCAATGGGACAGAACTTAAAAAGAAGACGAAAACTTTGGTATCTTAAACTGGCAAGTATCCTTAAAGTTTCATGATAGAAGACACTCTTGATCGTGTGCGTGATTTATTTTGTAGTAGTCCTGATAAGTATATTAGCCAAGCCAGTAACGACAGTCCATTATGCTCTAACACGTCGCTGTACACGCGTGACTGATTAAAATTCAGCTAACCAAAATACGCATTGCACCTTTTGCTGTGGTGTCCACATCTTTACTGTGTAAGATGTTGGTGTAACATGTTTATCGTCTGCGATTGCCTAATAATTCACTCACGTATGGCAGGTCGGACTAGACCCAAAAAATCTCGGAGGGGTTTCCAACCAACAGCAATCAAAACAAAGTTTATTATTATATTCTAATGCAGGGGTACTCAATCTTTTTTTTTCCTGCTGGCCGCATACATATGTCAGCAATTTCACTCGGGCCACATCATGATAAAGGAAAGACGGGGTTAAAATGTGGAAAATTGATCAAAATAGTTTAATAATTTTTCCTGTTTTGCTCTTTTTAATTATCATTTTTTTATTTTTGTCACTAAAACTGAATTAGAAGCATTTAAGAAACACTCTTTCACTATTTCGGCATCCGTAAACTGTTTCAAATTATTACCAATAATGGAACAAACTTCATAAAATGTCTTTGTTACCACTGACAAAACACATTATTCTTGTTGCAAAGATTATTCAAGAAAGCCTATTTATTACCTTTTGAAAGAGATCCTCGAGGTAATGTGTCATTGAATGATTCATTTTTATTGATGTTTTTTAAATACAGCACTTTCGTGATAAAACAAACAATTACTGATCCATGTCGGTTTTTCACTACAAAATAGTCAACTTGCCAATCGTCTTGAAACAATATATTTTTTCAAATATTTGCAAGATATGACAGTTAAAAATTAGTTCCACCCATGAAACCGTCAGTAATCTACTATTGTCTGTTATCACTAACCTTAACCGTTACAAATAAAAAACGGATATCAATTTGCACTCGCATGACATCGACAACAAAAAGCAAAATTGATATATTTGACTTCTTAACATCAAATTTTTAATAAATTGTTCATAAATAAGTGAATTTTTCAGAGAAATGGGCATTGACCACGTAAAAAGGCTCTTGACCTGACCCCGTAAAGGGCTCTTTGGGCCACATGCAGGCTCGCGGGCCGGTGGTTGAGTATCGCTGTTCCAATGGGTAAAGTTCTGCACAATAAGCCATAACTGTTGATACTTTTAGCTGGACAATCCTGTAAATATAGAATGTCTAACATTACTATATATCTAATGTCAAAGTGATATTTATTGTCTAAACATGAACATTTCGAATGTATTAATAAATAGAGATGTGTCTCTGCTCACAGTGCGACCTGGTAAGAACCTTATAGTAAGGAGTTCCACCGACTCCAGTGTTACTATTTCTTCCACCTACTCATTCAAGGAGCTGTTACACGGAGAAGATGTGGATGAAGACCGATCAGAGTTCTGCAGTTGTGGATGGCCACAACACTTGCTCGTCCCTAAAGGAAACAACAAAGGCATGGTCTTCGATCTCTTTGTTATGATCACCGATGGAGAAAAGGATAAGGTAATTATTTTGTTTTTCCATTTGCAGCAAACGATTAAAGGCTCAAGATAATAATAATTGAAAATGGAATGGAATTTTTTTTACAATGCACAAATTTATTGGATAAACCAAATTTTTATTTTTCTCATTTGTCAGTTTATGATGAGATTATCAATGTCCGTCAAAAAGCTAATAAGAAGAGAAAATCCTTTAAGTCTTAAGAAAACCATTAACGTTTTATTTTAAGATTTTTTATAGTGTAGAAATTTAATATGTTTTAAAAAACTAATTACATGAAAAGAAGTTTTCATTTTCATTTTGGGAAACTGTAAAAAAATTGTTTTGAACATCTTGAGATAATTTAATGTTATTTAAAGTTCAGTGTTATTTGTTTATTGAAATGATTAAAACCAGTTAAATTCACTTCAGTTCTTTTATTTAGAGTTTTGTCTGAAAAGTTAAAACATAATTCGTTCAATAATTACTATGGTTGATGCATGTGCGCTGACACGTATGCAAAATACAATTTTCCTTCATTTTGCTTGTCTTTCTGTTTATTACGACAAGGGGGAAAAACTCATTTTTCATTTGTTTGCTACAATAAAAATACAGGGTGTTCGGGCTTTAAGTATCCAAAAGTTGTCTTCTTATTACGGAACTACTCATCAGAATGTAATAAACTGTTCATCCGTTGATTGGAAAACCCACCATAAGTTTTGGGTCTAGTCCGATCGGTTGCACGTTCACACATTATTCGTCAATCGCAGACACAATAAAACTTGTTACACAGACTTCATTAGTAAAGATGTGACAACACAGCAAACATACAGTGCGCACTTTGTTAACGGAATTTAAATGTCACGCGTGTACAGCGACGTGTTCGAACATAATGGAATGCCGTTACTGGCTTGCCTAACAGACTTATCAGGATTCCTACCAAATGAATCACGCACACGATCAACAGTATCTTCTAAGATGGAAACTTAAGGATAGTTGATAGTTTAAGATACCAAAGTTTCCGTCTCCTTTACAGTTCTTTCCCATTGATGCAAAGGTTTCTCAAACTGTAGGGCGAGCTCCCTTTGGGGGCGTGACAACATCACGTAGGGGCACAGCATATGGAAAAGTCATAAACAAATGATTATTTATAAAATTATTAATTACTGAAAATATACCAGCAAAAATACAATCTGACATAATAAAAAATAAAAATACATATTTACACTGATATATATACTTATAAATGTGTCAGTGTGCTACACCATATATTTTATAACTAATTTAACAATACTAAGTTAAGAACAAGTTTTCTAATAATTACCAGTGACCCATAGGATCGTCATATATAAAATAATATACAAAAATTAACACCTCTATCTTGATAATTTGTACGGTTTATAACAATCCCTTAAATGCCGATTAAAAGTTACGCGATTCCTTCCCCAATACCAACCGTTTTCCCTTTCGTAGGTGCACGTATGTGATGTATTGGTGGGTGGGGTGGGAGGAATAAGGAAGCAAATGATCTGAACGTAAACACGTCAATTCTTTTCCATTGTCAGGTCCATTTATTGCATTCCAAAAGCCTTCGAATAATTTTATGGATTGCAGTGCACAGAAAAGACACATTTCGAAATAAAAGTATATAATGTCCGGGGAAATCAACGCTGGGTTCAGCGAAACGTTTATATACACCGGTGGCACTTCAGAGGTTGAAGTCGGATGGTAGTTTTGAAGTACTTTGAAAGTATAATATTATTAAATTCAATACGTTGTTATTGTATGAGGCGCGAAGCAAATTATATTTGAATAATGGGTCGCCAATATTGAAACTTTGAGAAGCACTGCATTGATAGATAGATTTGGATACCAGATGATCGACATTTCATTCTGTTCAAACACGTCTCTATACACGCGTGACTGATTTAAATTTTGTTAACCAAAGTACGAACTACACCTTTTTGCTGTATGTCTTCATCTTTACTAATGAAGTCAGTATAGCAAAAGCTTATCGCTCGCTATTGCCGAATAATGCACAATGCAAGTAAGTCCATCGGAAAAAGCCACTTTTGCAGTAAATCTCGGAGGGGTTTCCCAACCATGAAGGAACAGTTATTAAATTCTGATGGGTAGTTCCTAATAATAAGGTACAACCTTTTGGATACTTTAAGCCCGAATAACTTATATAAAAAATATTTTATTGATAGGTACCGAGCAGTAAAAGAAAGTCTGCCATGATGCTTCCTCAGCTACTGCGGTGTTTTGGGTGAAAAGTACCCTGACAAGAGAAGCCATGGGATACCCATTCGACCGAACAATTACAGCCCAGAGCCACAAGGAGTTCCTTACTCCCAACATGATGATCTCCAAAGTCACAGTCCGATTCAGAGACTAAGATGCTTCTTAAATAATAAAAACAATTCTAGAAATTACTATAAAAATTGGTTTGATAAAATGCTGATGAAACTTCAAAGGTAAAAACATAGAACACTGTGCAAAAAAATTTGTGTGTGTAAAGGATGACCGCACGATAGAAGTGCAAACTTTTAATTTATTTCGGGCAAGAGAATCCAATTGTTCAGATGTACTACGATATCTTTTACGACCTTTTCGCAGAAGGGGGCGTTTAAGTAGTTCTTTTTTTCGTTCCCACATTTATCGGTAAATTTTTATAATTCATTCACTTTCTGTAAAGAACAATATTTAAATAATTATGTATTCTTATATATTTATATGTTAGTATATAATGATTACAAAAAATCCGACTAGGTTGAAAGTTCTTTAGGTGCTTGGATGTTTGGTGTTGCTTAAATATTAGGAAAAAGAAATTATTTATTGAGGAAGAAGGATACTAGAAACTATACATAAAACTAGAGAGTTTTTTAAGTTTTTTTTATAGCATTTACTTTATCTAATACATTTTTTAATTCGTTTTTGGAAGAATGAACTTTTATGATAATTTCTACACAAAACGGGACATCTTCTAAATAATCCAATCCAAATGCAATGAAATTTATAACATATATGCTATGGTCCCCAGAGTATAAAAAACATCAGATTTTAATGCAGCTACATTTAATCACATTTTACAGCCATTTTTAGCTTAGAACATGCAGTAATTTTGACGAAAAATCATGACCATCAATTCTAAATGCTAGTAAAATATTTATTTCTTAAAATATTTTTTTATCCTGGGGTTTTTGTGACACTTCAGAGGGACCCAAAGTATATCAATGAGAGAGATGTTAAAATTGCATAATGTGCAAGTTAATTTTATTTATCATGTTTTACTTAACTTAAAAAAAATTTTTGCTAAATTTTCCTAAAAATATATTTTTTTTTTCAAAAAACGGGGCGATACTCATGTCAGTTATTCAATAGTTATGACTTTTTAAGCCTATTTGTGTTCTTTAAAACAATAAAATTATTCAGAAAATCAATTTTTGAAAAATTTATCTCCGAACCTAGTCGGATACCTTAAATGTCAAATGGCCTACTTATTTAAAAATATTTATACGTAAATTACTTTTACGTAGATTTTTTATATTTATCTGTATACACTTAAGTGCCACTGAATTAGAGATACCTACCTAGTAACGAGTTGGGTATCTTCTGACCTTGATAATGGCTGCCACACGACGAGATATAGAGTCAACAAGTTTCTGAAAACATTCCACGGGAATGACTAGCCAAATATTGGCTAAAGCTGCCAGTAATCCAGTAAGGTTCGTTGGTGTTGTGCTAAGGCCTTTCACGCCTTGTTCCTAAACGTCCCAAAGATGCTGAAAAGGATTTAAGTCTGGGCTCCTAGGTGACGACAGCCAGTAGCCAACCGAGACTTGTGAGAGGTACCATTGCCTTGCTGTGAAACTACATTACCGTGCCTGTAACTGAACAGCATAAGCGGATGGAAGTGATCACCCAGCCACTCTACGTACCGAATCGCATTGAAGGAGGTTGTTACACGCACCAAAGATCCCAAACATTGCCTCAAAAAACACCCCAGACCATTATTGAGCCCTCATTCTCTTGTACATTTCCAACCTGGCATGCAGGATCCGTGACTTCATGAGTCAGACGTCTTATTCTCAGGCTCCCGTCGGCGTTAATTAGTGCTCGGCGGCTCTGTGCTTTCTTGCCCAGGCAAGACGTACAGCCCGATGGCTAACATTGAGCAATGGTACTCTCGTAGGTTGACGGCTCTCGAAACTCATACAGTGAAGCGAACGTTGCACAGCCCGTTTATTGGTTGTACGACTGACACCGTCATTCAACTGGATGATAATTTGAGCTAATGTTTGGTTTCGCTGGGTAAGTACAATATGCCTTAGCCGTCTCTCATGGTGCATTGTCAAGGCTAATTGTGTCCATTGAAATTTGACCGACCACCAGTTGTTTTGTTCACCACCCATGAATTCTTGGTATATTCCTGACACTGTCGACCTTGCAAATCCTAGCTGTCTGACGATTTCGAAAATTGAATGACCCATGCGTCGCACACCTACGATTTGTTCGTGATCGAAGGTGTCTAAATCAGTCAGTTTACCCATACTGGCAATTTCAAGAACTAATTCGGAACAACCATAGTACGTGCTATATATGCAGTTACCACAGCGCCTTCACTTGCGCATAAATGATGCTCAGCGCTACACAATTTGTACAGCCCTTGCTATCCCTAATTCATTGGCATTTCAGTGTATGTTAAGAAGAAAAGCAACTTACATGCGTATTCACTCACTTACTCATCAAGATATCTCGGGAGCTATTAAACCTACAGACTTGAAATTTAGTAGGCATGTTCCCTACTAGTCCCATGTCCGGATTTTGTAAAAATCGAACCCCAAGAGGCGTTATAAGTAATTATTTCCATTTTTAAACTACTGGTTGTACAGTCTTGAAATTTAATACGCAGATTCCTTTCATGGAGTAGAGATTTGCCACAAAATGGATTTTGTGAAAATCGAACCTCATGTGGCATTGCGGGGATTTAAGGGGCATTATAGATAATTATTTCCAATGTTATACTATTAGGCGTACAGTCTTGAAATTTAGTAGGCAGATTCCTTTATTAGAGTAGAGATCCTCCACAAAGTAGATTTTGTGAAAATTGACCCTCAAGGGGCATTACGGGGGATTAATGGGCGTTATAAATAATTATTTCCATTTTTAAACTATTAGACCTACCTACTTGAAAATTTGTAGGCATGTTCCGTTCGTGGAATAGAGTTCCTCTATCAAAGAGTTTTGCAAAAGTCGACCCCCAAGGGTTTTCCGAGCAGTCAAAAAGAGTTAAAAATTCCTGTTTTGAATTGTTTGACCTACATATTTAAAAGTATTGAACATGTTACTTTTATTGGATATAGATCCACTAAGCATGTATTTTATGGAAATTGACTCCTGGGGCTGGGGTTTTTACCGGGGAGTATTGATAAAAAATTGCCGTTTTCAAACTAATAGGAGTATAAAAATGAAATTTTGGTTTGCATGTATCTTTTGTTGAATTGAAATCTTCTAAGAACGGATTATTCGGAAATAGATTCTCAACTGGAATTACGAAGTGTATTCTTAATAAAAATGACGTTTTTACTCTAATAGATTTAGATTTGAAATTTGTCGCGCATGTTTATTTTACCGAGTAGAGATCCACTGAGAGAAAATTGGTTTTGGGATATCTAGTTGGTTACTGAGTTAGGAGAATGTGCAAAAAATCATTCTACTTCAATTTTACAGATTATTAGCAATTATTGATTAGAGAGAAGTTCTGTTCTTTTTATATCAAGAGGTGAGAGTTATAGGTATAAGTATATTTTTCAATACAATTCTAAGTAGAATATTGAATGCATGAGGGCCTGACTCAATCACACCCCATGAAAGTCGATATATTATCTCCATCATTTATGTATCTCACCGCGGTAGCCTTGTGTTCAAGGTCATGGACTCATGGCTGGTCGTGATATGAGTTCGAGCCTAGTGCCCCTGACCCACCATGTAGTGGGGGGGGATGCACTTAAAATTTGTCAAGACTCAAACGTGGAAATTAAGAGAGGTGGTGCCAGTGCAGGTATTGTTCTCGTCACTTGATCATGGATCAGAATTACGAAGTCTGTCACCACCATTATGCAGGTTTACAGTGTGAGATCTCAATCTCACTCGCGTGTCATCAAAATTTTCTGAAGCTATACTGAGGACTGATATCAGTTCATTTAATACCCAAAAACACTGCTAAATATCTTAAGCCATATGGAACCTTTACTATGTTTTTCCTACAGAGTTATTTGTAACATTCGGTATTTTTGTCTAGTATAGCTCTGTATATTCTTTACACGGTAACTCTATCGAACGTTTTCACAGAGCATTCACTCGACTTTATGTTTAAAGTTCGAATAAGATCAACGTCTTCCGCGTCGATGCTTTTAACATTAAGGATAGTAACTCATTAGAGTACATTCTCAGAGTTGGTGTACAGAGAACATTTGCAAACTCAAGAAATGTTAGTAATGGAAAATTGGATCGAAAAGATGAAAAGAAGGGTCTTCTAAACTAGTATATGTTGAAGTTAATTAATAGATTCAAAATATATTAAGAAGTGGCTATAAATGAAATGAAAGATATAATAATGAAGTAAAAAACTTAGTATGATAGAAATGTTGTAAAATGCGAATTTAAAGATGTGGATTTTGTATTTGGTTTGACATCATCTAAACCAGTGGTCTTCAAACTGTGTTCCAAGGAACCCTGGAGTTCCACAAGGCATTCCCAGGGGCTCCACTAATCACAATAAAAAATTGAGAAAATATAAATTTGTATGCAAAATGGATTTGCGTTTTCTATGGTTTACACAATTACAAATCTCTGATGCTCGTCCTATTAATTAAAACTGAAATTTTTATTTACATAAAATTTTTTTATTATACAACACTTTTTAAAACTTTTATTCTAATATCATAAAATAATATTAAAACGCGTTTCATCTTCATATATATATAATTCCTACTAGATTGTGTATATTCTAATATTTACTATCTCGAGTTCTACGAGATATTTTTATACTCGTTAGTTAGCGCGTTGTCTTGCAAAACTAAATAGTTTTCTAATGGAAAACACACCTTTTTGCATTTATGGAAAAAACACCTATAATGAAGGAGAAGAAACAACTTATCAGCATATCAACAGATTCGATGTTAAAACCTAAATTCAACAAAAACAGCTTATAAATTTTAGGTTGCAAATTCATTCAAAATACACGGGATTTCTCACACAGCTATAAACATTTTAATGTCATAGGTGAAATAACTCAACATAAATGACTATAAAACAAAGTATAAAAACAAATTAAACTCATAATAAGTAATGCGATTGCATTTAATCTCAATAGACCTAGATCTCGACAGTTCGTGTGAAAAAAAGTACCTACTATTCCTGTTACTAAATATAATTCAGGGATATGTGGCATTTGGATCACAAATTAATATTATTAATGAGTAAATTATATTAAAAAATTAGATTATATTTTTTTAGTAATAAATGCAATACTTTTTTTAATGGCCTTTACATAAAGTTCCTATAGCACATTGATCTACTTTAAATAATATTTTGAGCTATATTCCTTGAAGTATGTGTATGGAATGGGGTTCCACGAAAACACTTTGTAGAGCTCTAGGGGTTCCTCGAAAGCACCTTCAAGTTCCAGGATTTCCGTGAGCTGAAAATTTTTGAAGGACATTAATCTAGACCATATAAACTGATAGTACCTTGAATAAGTCTTAGGTCAATTATAAACAAAATTTCTGAAATTAATTATTTAGTAGAAATTCTCTGTAGACGGAAAAAAGATTTGAAATCTATCGTATAAATGTGCTAAATTGTATAATAAAAGACCAGAACAAGCAAATTACATACTAACCAATGAAACCCAAAAATCTCTTTCAGCTCAAGATTTATGGATTCCGCGTTTAAAAAACAATTCTACAGTTTATGAATCCGAAGATGTAATTCAAAAAACTGAATTAAACAGAATGAGAGATTACCAAGATAATCAACTGCGAGAAATAACCGATACTATTCAATCGATAATGTCTAGAAACCCTCGTATTGGCCTTAATTTGTGATCATGAAAACACAAATGGAATGCAACATCATATTATTGAGCTGTGACTTTTTATATAGAAGCACAGTCCCAATTACGAGGGACGATCAGGAAAAAAAAAGTTACACGCCACAGCATTTGAAAACTACATATTGTGGAGAAATTTTGTTTCCCCACAGTAGAGACAAATGTCGTTACTTGTCATACAGTTGCGGGTAGCGGTTTTGCGGATAGGTAGTGAAAGTTCCCAGATGGTTCAGCACGTTTGAAATGACAAGAAACTTATTAAATTGGTCTCGTTTTGGAAGTGCGACCCCATAATTCAATTTTTGTGTTCTGATAAATGGGGACGGGATAAATCTGACGGGGGATGTGTTCTGATAAATGCCTAAACAAATTTGGTGATTATGTTGAAATGTTACAGGCACGTATGCATCTTAATTCCCTTTTGTATTTTCCGTCTATTGTTAATAAATATTTCTTTATTTGACTTGTAACCTTTTATTTTGATCAACCCTCGTATATGTTTTTACAAAACCCCGATTGAGACCACACAGCACTCACTGTATAGACTTGACAGTGTACAGAAATTATAGGATCGTTCAAGGCCCAGTCATATTGTTCTAGCGACAATATGATTTAGATTAGAAATTCAATAGCTTATTATAGACACTCCCCCCTTCAGCAGTTTCTAGATACCACTATAGTAATTTTAAATCCTTCCGATACCATGCATATTTCAATAGTTTCTTTATCCTATAATCTTGGGAAGAACATTTATTTGTCAATGCTATCGAAACTGCTATTCAAACCAGTGTAATAACTTGCATCAGTTTTGATGGTTTTAATACCGCATACAATATGTGGAACTGACTTGTAAATTAGAATGGTATTAGATATTCTGCAGATCAGGTGATCTAAGAGATGACGTAATCCCTCCCCCAGAAAACGTCGCAGACTTCAGTCTGAGATATTTTTACTTTCCCTATTAAAGCGAATTTCTCCACAGACTCTCATCGCATTAAAATACGACACTAACTAAAACTTAACTTTAGCTCATTTATTAAGCATGATACTAAGGCAGCATTTCTCAAACTGTGGGGGAGGTAATAATTCTCCGAGGAGGCGCAAGCATATTGAAAAATTGAAAACAAAAGATTATTGAAAAGAATTATTAATTTACTGTGTGAAAGTAAACAAATAATGTACATTCTGACATAACAAAAAAAAATAAATACACATTTACACTGATATAATACACTTATAAATGTTTCTGTACTGCACAATGTATTTTATAATAAATTTAACAATACAAGAATAAGTTTAATAATGACGAGTGACCCCATGGGCTTTTCATATATAAAATTATATACCAGGTGGTTATAATTACAGTTACACTATTTAGAGGTCTGTAGTATCCGTTCCGCTTATCTGATTTTGATGAAACTTGGAATGTATTCTATATGGACCATGGGGAAAAGGTTTCTGCAATAAAAAAAAGTAGTTCAAATTTTGACCACCAGGAGGAAATGTGGTGACCTAATGATATGTTAGAATCGCTAAAATTTATTCAATTACAGAGAATATGCTCAATATGTGTTCAATTGACATCAATAATGTGTTGAAAGTACGTACTTGTTTTCCAATGGTAGCTATGAAAGCAACTCTCGAGGATTTCAGCCACGGCGTATAATGGCAAATCAGGTAAAGTCTTAATTCCACCGCTATAGACATGATCTTTTAGAAATTCCCACAACCAGAAATCACAGGGATTTAAGTCGGGTAGAGAAGAAGGCCATGCATCCGGAAAATGTCTAGATATTACACGATTATCGCCAAAGTTAGCACTAAGCAGTGCTTTGACTTGACGCCCAATGAGAGGAGTTGCTCCATCTTGCACAAAGATAGTGGTTTGCAAACGTTGTCGTTCCTGTAAAGCAGAAATGACCTGTTGTTGAAAAAGTTCACTGTACCGTGGACTCGTGACAAAGCATCGTTTAGGACCTTGTGGGTGAGATTTTAAAAAAAAAGCCCGAGGATAAACTCAGCAGAAATCCACCCGCGTCTAGTAATCTGAATGCAGTGGTTGTTGATGAATTCGGGGAGTAAAGTACCCCATATGCTGCAATATCTTATACGGATACCATTTCAAAATTATCCAAAAGTTTTCTCTGTCGTCACGGTCCCCAACTCATGACACTTATTGACCCTTTTTGAAGAAGTGGAACTGGAGGCACTTTCAACTATAGAAGGGAAGATTTATTCTACAGTTTCGGTCCTCTTCCAGGTAGCACACCCAAATTTTCAGTTTTTTCAAATTTCAAAATCATCTTCCCCTCAAACTCATCTTCCAACCCTATATGGGGTCTTTTGCGATCCTTTAAACGACGATATTTATGCAGAGTAGCTAAGTGGTTGCTGCCGTTTTGATAAAACAGTTTTACCAGTAAAGGTCTGTATCTTTTTTTTTGTAAGGGCATGACTACCGATGAAAACTGCACGCTGAAAGATTCTCTGACTATGACTGCAATTTTATATAGAGGTATTAAGGATTTGCATAAAAAAATATTCCATAAATTGCACCTGGTGGTCAAAATTTGTATAAATTTTTTTTATTGCAGAAACCTTTTCTCCATGATTCATATAGTATATATTTGAAGTTTCATCAAAATCCGATAACCAGAGCAGGTTCTACAGGCATCTGAATAGTGTAACTTTAATTATATCCACCCGATACAAAAAATTAACTCTTATCTTGATAATTTATATTGTTTATAATTATTTCTTTAACTGTCGATTAAAGGTTACGCGATTCACTGTCCAATGCATTCGTTTTCTCCGAAGGTGAGCGTATGTGATGTATTGGTGGAGGGTAAAGAAAAGGAATATATAAGAAAATCCTCTGAAATAAATAAATCCTTCGCAAACTCTGTCAGGATCCTTTTATTGCATTCCAAAACCTTCGTAAAATTTTATGGATAGCAGTGCACAGAAAAGATCGTACTTTAGAAAGACGCATATATGCCTCCAGGGCAATTAAATCTTCAGCTGAGCGAGTTTTTATACGTCAGTGGGGCACTTAAGAGGATAATTTCGTATTGTAGCTTCAGTGTCAAAATATAGTATTATTGAATTAAATACATTGTTATTGTATGGAGGGGGCCGCTTTTAAAAGTATGATTGAATATTGTGTCGCAAATATTAAAACTTTCAGAAGCACTAGTTTAAAACGCCTTGGTAATTGTTAGATCCTGCCCTTTGAGCTAGTTATTAGAAGCTGCTTAAACATCACCGTCTAAGTAAACCCTTTTGTTCAAAAAGTGTTTCTTAATCCGGGAAAAAAAGGAAAATAGTCACGGGGGCCCAAACCCGGGGTGAGAGTGGAGATTCCCGCCTTCCCCCAAAACTTTAGCATTAATTTCCCCGATCGTCAGTTTTAAAAGGGGAATTTTTCGTGGGAATAACTCCTACTGCCAGTAATTCAGGGCATTTATTTCGGATGACGTAATGCAATTTTGTTGACGTGGCGTTGCATTGATCGGCATTAATGGTATGGCCATGCTCCATATCTCGTTAAAGGATACCCATTCTTCCCGGGCCTTTGCCATACGGCCAGCAGGGGGTAACCTTAAATTTCCCTTCATCTCCTTTTTTCCCTGTTTTGGAAGGGGTGTTGTACAGCCATGTCTTTCCCAGTAAAACGCGGTCAATAAATTGTTGCCCTCGAAAAATATCGCTGAAAAACTGACTGCGTTATTCGAAGACTTAAAGCTTGGATAACGCCCATGAAACCCAACGGACACAAACTTTGGAATACCGCAACACATCAGTAACGATTCCCTAAATGGTACCATAGCCCATCCCTAGCTCTGAGGAGATATCCCTTACTTTTACTCATAGGTCCTCTTGAATAATTTCTTAAACACCTGCCATGTTGAGGTTAGATGTTAAAGAACTTGAAGGTCCATTCTCTTCCATATTGCCGGTTTCCACTTCCTCTCTGCCCACTTTAAAAGAATGACAACATTTCCCTACCTTTTGTCTACCCATTGCTTCTCCCCATCCCCTTCCACTATTAGTCTGTAAATGTCAAACGAAGACACATTCTTGGCCCACAAGAATCGTATCGTGGCTCGTACCTCAGTGCGGGACCACTTCTCTAGACGACTTGCCATTACTGTTGTTCTTACAGGTCTGAATACTAACAGTATCTGCTCGCACATATGAGACAAATTAATCCATCTGTCTCCCCTCTTTAACAACCACCCAAAAAATTCTTTTTCCAAATACTTTCCCAAAATTGTTACACTAACAATAATGAACTGTGGATGCCACAGTAAAAATGCGTAAACTTTTGGGTTTAAAAGGGGAATTTTAAAACGTCTAAACCCTGTACACAGTGACGTATTTGAACAGAATGGAATATTGTTACTAGCTTTCCAAAGAGCCGTATAAAGATCCTTACAAAGTGAATCACGCACGCGATCAACGTTCTTAACTTAAGGATACTTCCGGGGATACCAAAGTTCCCATCTCCGTTAAAGTTCTTTCGCATTAGAAGATAGATTTTGATGTCAGAGGATCAACATTCCCTTCTGTTCGAACACGTCGCTGTACACGCGTGACTGATTTAAATTCCGTTAACCAAAATACGCACTGCACTTTTGGCTGTGGCGTCTGCATCTTTACTCATGAAGTAAGTGGAACAAATTTATCGTCTGCTATTCAAA
>BMAV01009602.1:114766-129223 GCA_019973955.1 Trichonephila inaurata madagascariensis | reverse complement strand
TTTCTTGTTTTTCATTGCAATTATACTTAAGGATACCTTAAGGAAAAGCACACCTCTTAAGTTAATTTTACAAATGATCTTAAACTTTCGGTAATTCTCCTCAATGAATTCACGTAATCATGAAATTCTATAATTTATTTTAATAACCTGTTTATAATCCAGATTTATTATACATACACGAACTATTAAAGTAAGCTCTATAAGTTCACACAATGTATTATAAATAAATGTCAAAACAACATAGCTTTAGGTTAAACAACAATAACACGTAACATGTAAAATTTAATAAAATTCAATAAATGAAAGAACAACAAAACTATCTACATATTCATTGAATGAGGCAAGACAGTTTTTCTATTGTCGATACAACTAAATTCGAGTTGAATTTTCTATTAGATCTAGCAAATTGGAGATCTGTGGTTACATCTTTCTTCTGTTTAAATGGTAACTAGGAAGAGGTCGAATGGTAAAAAGAAAAACCTTTATTAGATATAATACAATAGTCGTCCTCGTTAGATAGACAAAACACAATAGATTTTTTTTTTCAATAATAGTATTATTCGTTTCGTATAATACTCGTGAGAAGTCAGACTATTATAGTCAGTTGCTTCTAGAATAAAAGAGAAGTAATATTTTTTCCCATTGTCTCACTTAAAATAGTTAAATGATTAAAAATAACTAAGTAACGTAAAATACATTAATTTAATTGCTAAAATATTTGAAAGTTCTTGAAGATTAGTTACTGCTTTAATTGCATACTGATTCGAAAATTTATAATGTTTTATAGTTCTTAAAAATGCAGTTAAATGGTTAGAGGGATTTGAATGGTAATTTTAAAAATATCTAAATGTAGCATGGAAGCAATATTTTCAAGATTAGTGGAAAAATTTACGCACGAACGAATATTAAATAAAAGTTTCGTACTTAATATATGAAAATTCCAACAAAATATAATTTTATTGGTAATACTTTACGGAATAAATGAAAAATACAATAAAAAAAAAGAAAAATATTCTTACATTTTCTAGTTGCGTGGTGCTGGGAACATCTGTCGGGAAAAAAATGCTGAAAATAAAAAAGAACTTTTTTAAATATACCAAACGATTTTTAACCAGAGAGAATAAGCACACACAAATCTCATAAAATAATCATTAGTCATGTAATAAATGAAAAAAGTCATGAAATGAATCAATGTTCATGAAATGAACCATTAAAAACAAATTACCAATAATTTGAAGAATAACTTCCTAAAAATGCTATTATATTCGTAACATGAAATTTGTTTCACAAGAATAGTTTTTCCTTATTTTTCACACTATTTGAACAATATAAATTGGCAACTGTGTTTTTATTATTGCTTAGGTTTATTATTTTTTTTATTAATGTGAGTAACAGCTGTAATTATATTGTCACTGAGGCAAAAAAAAGAAGGAAAACACGATTTTTAAAATCTGGTAAAATGTGACATAGTAAGTTTGAATTATTATTTTTTTTTGTTTCAAATATTAACTTCCTTTGTGTTTATCCATTGTGAGAATAAATGGATGGGATTTTATAAAAATTTATATGATTGATTACGTTTTTATATTTTAATTTTCACGATTTGTTGGCTTATTTCTTAATTTTCGCGTCTTTTATCAGGAAAATGTCAAATTTACATACATATTAAGCATGAATTAAAAATTTCTTAAAAGTAAGTCTTGCTTATCGGATATAAATATATTTTTAACAATAATTTCTAAGATAAATTTTAAAAAACTGGTGCATAATTTCTAAAAAGAATATTGGAATAGAAAAAACCCATTTTACGCTTAAGAGATAAAATGCATTGAAAAAATTACACATTTAGAATGTTAACTTCTCTCAGCACACAATTACGAGATTACAATGAAATACAAAATTTCTAATATTAAAAAAGTGTTATTTCACATTTTTTATGAATGTTTGGGTTTTTAAAATATGAAAATCGATTAATAAATAATTTCTAAATATGCAAGTTAGGCTTAACTTGACACTGAATCTGTTCATTTATTAAAAAAGGCAAAAAAGAGGATAAAACACTATTTGAAAGAAAAAAAATTTAGTCAAGAAACTGTAGAAATATGAAAACTATTAGCGAAGCAATGTTCTAAAATTAATAAAGAAATATGAGTTCGATAATTTAAAAAAATTATTAATTAAACAAATTTTTTTTCTTATTTTGAAAGATGGAAATAATATTTAAGCGCTTTTAAACTATAAAAATAAAACACTAATAAATTTTTCGTTTTTTCTTAAAAGTTCATAACGTAGAACATTTAATTATACAATGATTTTTCTTTATTATGAAATTTTTCAGAAAACACTTTGTGTATTTTTTTAATGTTATTTGATTACCGAATGTTAAACATATCTCAAAATATCTATAAGTTTAAAGATCCGCTTAGATATTATATAATCTTGGTTATCGAAAAAAAGATTGAGATAGAAGTCTCTAATAAATCATAACTTTAACAAAAATATATTTTTTTTTCTAAATATATAATTAAGATGCTTTACTTCATTGTTGTAAGTTTTCATGCAATAAAGTTCGATCAAGCTGTTTATTTATTTATGTATTATAATCTTAAAATACAAATTACTTCATTAAAAAACTTTAAGCATTATGAAAATAAAAAGACCATTAATTACATGGTGTAAACACGCTTATGTATCTTTATCTATAGATAAAAAGAAAAACAAAAATGACTTTAGGGGAGTAGAAACGACTGAAAGATTTTTCTTCCAGCTTTTAGATGTTTATCTTAATGCAATCTTCCTCTAGCTCCAACTTATCTGATTTAAAGAAACAGATATCAATTAGATTAAAAAAAGTCACTTTTAAACTCGAAAAAATAATTCTGAATATCATTTCATTCTCATCGGAAAATTCTGTGAAGCGTTCTTTTTTCTCAGCAATAAAACTGAATGAACATATTTTTCTTTCTCTTTTTGGGGAAAGAACTTTCTTCCTGTATTTTTTAAAAAGTCATACAAGATATACATGAGAAAAAAAGGATTTAAATTATCTAAAAAAAAAAGAAACACTTATTCTCTGAAAACAACCTCCCGTAAAATGTTCTAACTAGTTTCGGTGATAATTTTCTGTAACAAAATGAATATTAAACTGTTTTATCTTTTAAATAACATTTATGACATAAAGTTCTAGATGAATTTTCAAATACAATTTATATAAATATTAAACATATTAAATTAGTTTAGAGAGAGAGAGAGGGGGGAAAAAACGCAAACACCAAAAAATCTATTTTATAAATATTCTGTGAAGCAAATTAATATTTTTTTAATATTGAATGCCTCGGTGGTATTCTTCCAAAGTTATAAGAATTCATGTCAGGAGAGTACGGAGGATGTTCCATGACATCCCAATGTCACCGTCGGGATGTATTGGTTAAATGAAAATGAGCGTTTTCATTTAACCAATTCATTTAACATTCACGGTAGTCGGATTGTCAAGTGATAAACGTGGACACGTTTGCACCACGTGTTGACAGTTTCTCCTTCAAAGTGTAAGACTATTTTTTCAGAAATTTTACATTTTTTATTTCAATTTCAATGTGCATATTTAATGATGTTTTCCTGAAGGAATAAAACTATAATCTTAAATAATTAACGATAGTCTGTGCTATAATACAGGATGTCCGGGCTTAAAGTATCCAAAAGTTATGGCTTATTATTACGGAACCATCCATCTGAATGTAATAAACTGTTCATCCGTGGATTGGAAACTCCTCCGAAATTTTTTTGTCTAGTCCGATTGGCCGCACTTTAGCGAATTATTCGCAATCACAGACGATAAACTTGTACCCTGACTTCATTAGTAAAGATGTGGACGCCACAGCAAAAGGTGCAGTGCGTGCTTTGGTTAACGGGATTTTATCAGTCATACGTGTACAGCGACGTGTTCGAACAGAATGGAATGTCGATCCTCCGACATCCAAATCTATCCACCTAGGTGAAAGAACTTTAAAGGAGACGGGAACTTTGGTATCTCAAACTGGCATGTATCCTTAAGTTTTCGTGATAGAAGGCACTTTTGATAGTGTACGTGATTCATTTTGTAGGAGTCCTGATATGTCTGTTTGACAAGCCAGTAACGACATTTCATTCTGTTCGAACACTTTGCTATACACGCATGACTGATTTAATTTCCGTTTTCCAAAGCATACACTGCACTTTTTGCTGTGGCGTCCACATCTTTACTAGTGAAGTAAGAGTACAAGTTTATCGTCTACAATTGCCAAATAATGCGCGCATGGGCGACCGATCGGACTAAACCCAAAGACTCTCGGAGGGGTTTCCAATCCACTTCCATAATAATAAGCCATAACTTTTCGATACTTTAAACCCGGACACCCTGTATAATTAGCAATATTTTTTCAGTAATTCGAGTATATACAGCCACTTATTACAGATTATTTTTTACTATTATTAAAATGTTTAGAAGTATGTATTATCACTCATCTTGTAGTACAATTCTTATTCATATATATTTGTGTGTGAATAAAAGAAAAAAAACTCTTCTAAAATGTTATTATGTTATGTTTCTTACTTCATTGGAGAAGATTATGAATATCTTAAGACAAAAAGAAAATCAATAATTCTTCTAAAAATGGATTGTTCTAACAATTTTCCATGTAATACCAATGTCACAATCATTAGAATTAATTTAACAAGATTCGAACGGTTATTATTGTAAAATTAATTTTTTTCCGTCCAAGAAAAGTTTTTCCTCGAAAATTCTTAAAAATCACTCTCTTGAAGACTAATGCCCAAGTTCTTTAACCCTTTCAAACATCTCTACTTATTTCCGCAAACGATATTAGATTTTTGACCCGAACTGATGCCACTTATACTTAATTTCCCGAAAACGATTTTCACATCTTCATGAGAGAGACAATGAAAATGTACTTAGAACCAATTTGGTAACCATAACAACGGATTGACCTGGATATATTCTATTTCTTTTTTTTTTAAGCATCTGCGCTTTTCGATATCGAACATAACTACACATTAGCTGTGTCATCGGTTTTAGAAGGGAAATAATGAAAAATTATTCTTTATTTTTGTTCCCGCGCGCCAGGAGAAATGTGTCGATTGGCGTTATGTTTCTTTTTCGATCCATGACGGAACAATTTACGCCATATTTGTGTCGTCTGGCGATGATGACAAAGTGAGAGGATGAGTAATTTAGGACGAGTTCCATTACAAGAGAATTAGCTCTTCTCCCTCGTTCAAATTACCTGATTAGGTGAACGAAACATGTCAGTGAATTCGAGTCAGTCACGGTTAAGGAGGAAAAAGAGAAATAACAATTTCGATAATAAGATTTTTTTTTCATTTGTTGTTAAGCCTACTTAAAGTGTTTATAGAAGTATTTTGAATTTATGCGTGTCAAGAAAATTATATGTAATCGAATTCTCTTGTTATATATTCGAATATATTTGGTTAATGTATTTGAATAACTTATCTTTATTGTATTTAAAAATTATACTTCTCGAATACTGCAATTCGAAGTTATATGTTTATAGTTTAAAATTTAGAATAAAAACGTTTATTATTAAATATTTCGAATTTAAAGGTTTATTATTAAATATTTCGAATTTAAATGCTTATTATTAAATATTCTGAATTTACATGCTTATATATAGCTTGTTTTAAATTTAGAATTTATAAATTTATTACTAAATATTTTGAATTTAAATGTTTATTATTCAATATTTTGAATTTACATGTTTATATATAGCTTGTTTTAAACTTAGAATCTATAAATTTATTATTAAATAGTTCAAATTAATATGTTTATAGGCTTAAGTTTAGAATTTATACTTTTACAATAATTAAATATTTTGAACTTTTTGTTTTTATAGTTTTAAATTTAGAATTAACTCGTTTCTATTATTAAATATTTTGAATTTCTGTGTTTAAATAGTTTTAAATTTAGAATTTAGACGTTTAATATTAATTTTTTTTTCAAATTACATGCTTATACAGTTTTAAGTTTATATACGGTCTATACGTTTATTATTAAATATTTAGAATTTATGTGTTTAAATTTGATATATTTCGTATTTAAATAATTACAATAAAAAATTTTCATTTTAAAAGTATAGAATTCATGTCAAAATTGTATGTATTTCATTTCTTTATTCTGAATCGATATACTAGCTCTAATAAATGTTCCAAAATGTAATTACTATGTAAATGTGAATAAGAATTTTTTCAATTGAGTTTGTATTACAGTGCAATTCTAGTTAAAAGTTTGCAAAATGGCATATTGGGAGGAATTCTTAATATTCTATTAGTATCAGAATTTATTCAAATAAATAATTTTATTCACAGTTGCCGTGATAAAATGAATGATCCAAATTCATTTAATCAGTCTCATTCATTCAATCTGCATATTTATTGCAAAAGAATAATTTTAACTGTTTATAATTAACGAATTGTATTAATTTAGATGAATTTATTCCTTGATCTGTAGTTTTGTTTTGAACAGGAATTATTCAATAATTTAATCTAAAATCATTACTGAAGAGAAAAAAAAAATATTATTTATCTTTCAATTGAATATTTTATAGTATAAGATAATAATTATATGAAATTCCTAAGAGATTGCATGTTAATTATAAGTTTTCATGATCTTTTTTTTTAAATTTACTGTACTTGCCTTAAAACTTTGTAAATATATAATTATATTAAAATGTATTTTTCACTTGATCTCTCTTTTATAAAAAGTGATTTTTTTTTCATTGACATTCTACAATAGGTCTCTTTTATTTGTCTTAGGGGCCGTGATAACCTAGCAGTTACGGTCACGAACTGGTAGTCGACGCGTCATGAGTTCGAGTCTTAGTCGACAAAAAACTCGCCATGTTTTGAGGTCGATACATGACTCAAAGTCATCCAGTTGGGATCGTGTAGTAGTTTGGAGAAAGGATGCCAGCTCAGGTGTCGTCCTCGTCACTAGACTGAAGTTCATAAATACGAGGTCCGTTGCCAATAGCTCTCGGGTTGCTTTATAGCACGAAATTAATAAGCTCTCACTCATAATTGGCTATTAAAAGAGCTCATCTTTTATTGGATATGAGCGACCAAATAATTTAAAGAAAGTATTTATTTTGATAAATTTGGCAACATATTTCATTTGATTAATTAAACAAGCATGTATTAGATTTTCAATAATACTTAAATAAGCTAAAAATAAATTTACAAGTCGAAGAAATATATTAAGCAGACTTACAGTTAAATTAAAACATAAAATAATCAGTTTGAAATACAAAAAAAATTCTAAATTCTAGAAATTTTTTAAAATTTGTTTTAATTTTAGAAATTTTAATTTTTTTTATAGTTTTTTTACAGTGAAATAAGTTTTGTTAAAATAAGTTTAGTTGGTTCTGCTCCACCCAAGTACAAAATAGCTGTGAAATAATATTTTCGTTGGATTAAATAACATAAATTACGCAATAAAAGTACATATTCGTATATGTTGAACTAAACCTTGAAATTATCACTCAAATAAAATTTTTATACAGATTTCAAAATCTAGAAATTTTTCGAATTTTTTTAATAAGAAATAAATTTTGTTATCAAGTTTAGTAGTTTTCGTCTTTAACAGGTACAAAATGGCGATGAGTTAATATTTTAGTCGAACTAGTTATTAACATAAATTATGTAATCAGAGTACGTAATTGAAAAAAAATCCTCATTAAGATTTATGAGTAAAATAAGTTAATTAACCTCTAAAGCTATTCCATAAATAGTTAAAATGTAGAACTGGTGCATCAACTAAGCGAGTAATTTCTCATGCGTAACGCGTATTTATTTTTTCACTCGCGAATATTAGTAGTAAGTTCAGCATATAAATTTTTTTCACTGCAGCAAATAATTCAAGGATATGTTCATAAATAGCTTCAGTTCTCTTAACAAATTTTAAATTTGGGATGAAAAAAAATGGGCTCAATTCATGACGGTCATATGATAAAGACAAAAACGTGTTCTCCATAGAATTAAAAAAAACATCAAACCAATTGTACTTGTTGTTCTAATTATAAAACTTGGGAAACATTTCAAATTTTATAATTGGGTAAAAATGTTCAAATGCTACAAAAAATAAATTCTTCAAAAGATTTTAAAATTAAAAAAAAAAATTCTTATTTTTACATGTACTTTTAAATAAAATGCATTTTGTCTAACATGTGCATTATTGTTGTTGACAAGTTTGTATTTTTTAAGAGAAAGTATCTGTGAGAATATCAAAAGTTGGCAACGGAGAGCATGTACTGATTAGCTGGACACAAATGATTGCTTTTATCGTGAGACTATGACGTAACAAGAGTTTTTGAATTGATTAGCTAAAAACACGTGGTTATCATTATCAAGTGACTATAACGTCACAAGAATTGAGCCAATTGAAGAAAAAAAATAATAATTCCGTTTTATATGTTTCAAAAGTTGATTTTTTCTGATTTGTTTCATTTCAAAATGTTTCTTTGGAATAACTGTAAACAAAAATGGGTAAATAAAGAAAAATGAGCTAAAAAACAAAACAAAAGGGAAACAACAGAAAAGGAAACCCAAAATGAAATTTCAGTCAGTTCGCAGAATCGATTCCTAATTTTTTATTGAGTTCGAAAATTAGGTTATGAGCAAGTTGAAGTTAATTATATGATGATATGAATTTAATATGATTTCTCAGTATTTTGGAACCAGTTAATGAAAAATGGAGGAAGAATTGGTTTCATTTCATGAAAACATTACTTTTTTAAGACACATTTAATTTACTTATCTCTTTTATTAAATTTATTTAAATGTTAATTGAATAAAATTGATAACTATAAACTTCATTATTCCTTTATAACGGTAGCGAACTTATCATAATATGTTTGATACCTTCCACTACGTCAATGCCAGTGGTGTAACGGAGAATATTAGGGTCCCCTTGCAAAGTCAGGTTTTGGGGCCCACGCCCTAATAAGTACTTGGTGTCAGTCAAGGTTTGGGCCCTCTAGAATCCCTGGGCTATCCCACAATGCGTGGTTGCGAGTGTGTACGTTACGCCACTGGTCAATGCGCACAATTAAGAACATTAAAATTAAGAAAAAGTTGCATAATATATTATTACCGAATAGTGGTGAGGAAAAATAAATCCTAATAATTTAAAGTTGTAACCACCTTTTTATAGTAGCAGTAACTGACTGTGTGTGTGTCCCACGCAGCAGAAGCACGATTTACCAATCACTCATCTTCACTAGAGACCAGGTGAGGAGAGAATGTGGTCACTATGAAAAACCGACCATGTTTTTGTTAACGATATATCTCGTCTTTGTGCAACCTAACCTAAATTAATAAGTAATTGTTACACTAAAGGAGACCTTATTGAACTCAACCCGATTTATCATTTTTAGTGTAATCTTTAACATCCAGTGTTCTACAAAGTTATTTAAGAATGAATTTGGAGTTTGTTTCACCTGCATTCAAGTAAATTTCCTGAATGAATGTAAGTCGTAATTTTTGCCATTTCCTGCCAAAGGTATTATTTCTTCAGCAGCACACTTCCTTCCTTTGAAAATGACTGTAACAGCTGATTACCTGCACATTTGTGGTTTGGAAAATCTTCTAGATAAAAATAACAGTCATATATTGCATAGTAGCAAATGACGAAATATTTTTTCCATGATTTAGGTTACTTTATTTTTTTTTTATCAAGGGCTATTAATTTTATGTAGCGTTACCGAAATGATTCGGTGCTTCAGATCTCTTTCATCTCTGAACTGTGGTGGAAAAAATAACGCTGGGAAGTTTTCAGACAAGAAAGTAAACGTTTTAAAAAACCGATAATAAAGTAAAATTTCTATTGTAAAGATTTTTCTTCAAACAGTAGGATATAACTTGTTCTATTACTATCCATGTTGTTTTTATTTTACATTGACATATTTTTCGTTGTTACCTGTATCAGCCATGATAATTAGATTAAAAATTTTTGATATTTTATTATTTGAAAATTAAAACACTAGTATTTTTATACAATACCAAAACATACATCAGGCGGGGATTTTTTCTGTCAAGTCCAGACTCTACAATGTTAGAAAGAAATTTTTTTAAAAAGGAATTTTTACGTACGTGTAAGAAAGGAAATATTAAGGCTATATATTTTTTTATAATTGCATTTTCATTTTTTCAATCAACATTTCTTAGTAAAAACTTTTTAGAGATTTTGAGATAGTTATTGGAAAGACGACCATACAAAGAATAATAAAGAGGTATCGATACACAAATTGGAATTTGCTCCACTAGTGTAGTGTACATGTTCTTGACTTCCTCGCCTTGAAACCACACTTGCAGAGCACTTTCTATCATTTATTCTGTTGTCTTGCAATTAATTCATCTTAGCTAAATGATTCTTGAGAATAGGCCTTAAGTTCTCAATAGGATTTAGTTCTGGTTAATTACCAGGTTAATATCAAGTACTTTTATTTTATTTGCCCGCATAAAAGTCTGGATTAATTTCGAATTGTGAAAAGGAGCCAAGTCATGTTGAAATGTTCCGTCAAATGTTTTTATAAATGGAACAATACTACTGCGTAATATTTCTATATATTTGACCGAATTCATCATGTCTTTAAGAGGAACTAAGTTTCTAGTGCCCTTTGTTGTGAAAAAAAACCCAAAATATCTGCTTAGAAGGGTGTTTTACAGTCTGTTGGAAATGATCAGGTCGCAGAGTTTCTACTTCATTTCGTCGAACTACTTTTGATTTGTATCCCTGCACAAATAAATGCGTTTCATCACAGAAAATCACCTTCTTCCAGTCTTTAGCAGTCCGTGATCGGTATTTTCTGGTCCATGATAAACGCTTTTTCAACATTCACCTCGGGTCTCGTTGCCTTATGGTCAACTTTCAGAAATCTTTTCCGTACTGTTGAAGTACTCAATTCAACACCATAGTCCAATAAATTCCTCCGAAGATCCATGCTTGTATTTCTTGGACTTATTTTGGGATTTCTTATTACAGTTTTATCAGTTCTTGGAGTAGTTTTCCATTTGCGTCCACATTTTTCTTTTCTTTTTGGATAGAATGCCTTGGAATCTTGAAATAATCTTAAAAATCTTGAAACGCTTGATATGTATACTAATACATGTGCAATAATAAGGAATAACATTAGCTACATTTTTGTTTTGCTTAGTTTTTCAACCATTAGTGTCAGAGATTTTTTTCTATTCTTCGCTACATCACGAGCACAAACTATGAAGCCTTGAGATCCCTAATTTTCTCATATTAGCCTTTAAATTAAAAAAAAAACTAACTTTTCTTTTCAAAAAACAATGGTAAAGTTTGACTTCATAGTTTGATGAGGAGGCCTTATAGACTTAGGAAATCTGCAACTGAAACTGAAACGTATTTGTGTACTTACGTGAATCCGTGATCTTCGTCACAATTTACTGATCGATAGTTTACCGGGGTCTCTATAGAGAACTTTTTAAATTGTAACACTTATTTTATTAGCGAAAACAATTCAAAATAGTAGTTTTTTAGTCGAATGAAATTTCAGTTCTGATAACTTGTTTTCTGATAGACATATCAAAGTAAGGAGGAGGTATAAATTTTTAACTATCGAATTTCATAACTTTTATAAATAGAAAGAAATTATATATTTTCAAGATATTGGAAGCACAATCTGTTAAAAAGGTTTCCTAAATATAATAATAAAATGCATAATATAACAATAGATATTGGTTTGATTTTATAATTATATGCTAAACAAGAACCAAGATTGTTTGCATCATAAATTATTAGTTTTGAATTTTTTATTTTAGATACATGATATAAAATTCCATGAAATAAATTTTCATTCCATTCCAGACCTTACTTAATGAGCTCAATCCATGATCACATGATAAGTGCTGTCACGTGTTCTCCATTGAATTCAAAACTGACTTTAGACTTTCACTTGTTGAATCACTTGCAAAATTTAGATAAAATTTCAAATTTGATACTTGCGTAAAAATGTTCAGAATATTTTTCAAAATTTAAAAAAAAAATTATATTTTACGTGTATTTTAAAATTAAGCGCATTTTCATTACCTATGCGCTTTATTATATTGTTGACAGATATGTACTTTTTAAAAGAAAGTTTCTCCAAAAACAGAAGTTGGCAACAGCGAATCACATAAATTGATTAGCTGGAAACACGTTCATTAGCCTTTATCATGTGACTATGATGTCACGTGAATTTGCCCTTTGCATATTTGCATATATTGAGAAAATTTGTGTTGCAAATCTAACAAAGCATTTACATTAATTTACTGAATTCAGAAAAGTTACTATATTTCTCTAGAATAATATCTTAATTCCTAGGCGATATCTATCTTGTGGAATTATGCATTTTGTTGCTATGTGTGTAACTTTTAAGAGGCGTATTTATTAGTAATTACAATTTAATGTTGCTCTTTTAAACATAATTCATCCCTTAAAAAATACATTCTCATTAAAAAATTAAATTTAAAAAGAAGGTTAAATACAAACAGCTGCTGATAATTTTTTTTGTTGTTGTCATAGCAACCAAAAAAATTTCCATGTATTAAATTCCATTCCAAATATCGCAGACGATTTATAGGATCAGACATCTTGAATTTAGTTTGATGGAACACATGGGAAACGCTGAATAAGCCGCCAAGCATACATAAAGAAAAAAAAAAAAACATGGTTGATCAGGGAATTGAAAGAAAAAAGAAATCGGGTTAAATAGCTTTGACGACACTTTCCATTTCCGTCATGAAGAAACGACATCATCGGTTGATGGCTGTCGTTTCCTGTGATCTAACTTACCATCAGTTGACTTCAAATGATTCTAGCGATTAATGGAGCCAAATTCCGCCAAAGGAAGCGAAAAAAAAAAAGAATCAAAAGAGTCAAATTGTTTTGATTTAGTTCTGATAACTTTTTCTTGTGTGAATTGCTTTTATTATTATTTTATCTTATTATATATTTTATTTACTGTTATTACTTTTGCGTTTTATTGTTTCTTTCCGGTCAAAATGGTTTACGTCAAGAAATTCTTTTTTTCTTGCTAGCAAAAAATAATTTATAAGAAATTCTAAGAAACTTTCTATTGATAAATAATTAATTTTTAATTGTTTCAAATATGTTCCTTAAAAGAGTAACTGATCTAATATCTTTTACAAATAATACATTTTTAATTCTTGAATTTAATTCTATTAATTCTGAATATTTATTGCAAGGGAAATATATTTTTAATATTATTGTGTAATTTCCCGCTTAACAAATAATCTCTACATCAAAAATAATTTTAAATCAAACTAAAATGTTACTTCTTTCACAAAAAAAAGCAACCAAATAGAACATTTTTTTGTAAAAGCACATAGTTCTCCAAGCGTCAGCATTGATTGGAATTTACTAATATAAAAGCGATAAAAGCGTTATATAAAAATGATATTTAGATTTCATTTCTTAAAGTACATTTTTCTACTACGTTTATTTTTTCCCCCTTGCAACTAGCTGAATACGCTTTTTTATATCAGATTACACTCCCTTAGGAAATTTCCTCTTTACATATAGAACCTTTTCATAAAATGAACTTAAGTTTTAAAAAAAATTGCATTTTCAAGTGATTTTCTTAGAGAATAATATATTCTTTTCTATTATATCTTTTTACATTTTTTAGAAGGTTTCTTCTATTTGATTGAAAATTGATATAAAGCTTAAATTGAAAATACAAGAAAAAGTTAATATACTTTCTTTTTTGGAAAAAAAAAGATTCAATGCACTTTATGTATATACACGTGTTTGTCTTGTATTTGCAATGGGGCTTGTATTAATATTGTTGCGTAGATTGGGATTTGTGGATTTTATGCTGTTAGTTTCAAAAAGTAAAACAGTTCTTCATGAGTGACGAAAATTTATTGTGTAAAAACAGAAATACAGGATACGTAATGATAAAGATTATTCGCAAGTACTCGCTCTATCATAGGAACTAATCCCCCCCACTACCGGTCAAAACAATACTGATCCTGTTTCAGCAAGCGACTCTTATTTATAGGCTGCACGGATCTTCCTCGAAAAATCCACTTACAGCTTGGATCGTGATTTTTTTTAGATTTCTCCAGTAACTTCCAGAAGCATCCGCGTGATAGCCAATTCTCCAAAAATGATCCTCAATTCGCCAGTGGTAATTTGGTTGACCCAATGGTGCCAATTTGTCTGTATAGCCTATATTTCGCCAATTTTCCACTGAAACGCCATTATAATGTAAGGGACGGCATAGTGTATGAATATTACAATTTTGGCGTAAAATAAATACAACAGAAAGTGATATTAACGAATTATTAATTCAGATATAAATTATTCACACTATTTTAAATATTCATTACATAAAATTCGCAACAATATATATATATATA
>BMAV01009602.1:100654-114532 GCA_019973955.1 Trichonephila inaurata madagascariensis | reverse complement strand
TTCCATTACATCCTCTTTAAAACTCGATCTCCGACAATTAAATGTCAGTTCCTCAAACAAAATATCTGAACTCAAACGTTCGTTCATGTGAGAATCATAAAAGAGATAATAGCTAGTTTTTTTCCTAGGGAGAATGTTATCTAATAGGTTTACTCATAAGCTTTATCGAAGGGAAATATTTCTAAACCGGGGTTTTTAGAAGCATTTAGGAGATTCATTGAAAAAAAACCACTTTCATTTCGAGATCCATAATCTGAATGGAAG
This sequence comes from Trichonephila inaurata madagascariensis, assembly GCA_019973955.1. Lineage (NCBI taxonomy): Eukaryota > Metazoa > Arthropoda > Arachnida > Araneae > Nephilidae > Trichonephila > Trichonephila inaurata. The sequence continues at coordinate 114,268 of BMAV01009602.1, read as the reverse complement.
GGCTTATATGATATAACACATTTTGTTAATAAAATAATTTTATAATAATAATAATAAATACACTAATATTAAAAGTTCTATTACATCCCCTTTAAGGTATGCGAACACGTATTTGGGAAAAACACGTGTTTTTTGTTTTATTATTTTATTGAATAGAGCTATCTTTTGACTTTACAAAACATTCTTTGTTTTGTTTCTACTCGATCTAAAGGTTAAGTTTCAATCAGTTTTATAAAGTTAGAAAAACCAAAAGTGGGTCCTTAATCAACCAGAAGTGGGCGTTTAAATTGTTCAAAATCTTTCATGACCAGTGGCGCACACAAGGGGGGTGTCCCAGGGGTCCGGACCCCCCCCCCCACACACACACAACAAAGCCCTTGATTTTTTTCCCGATTGATTATAATTTTAAGAGGCCCTTAAACAGAAATCGAAAACGATGAAAGCGCCCTCTTCTGGGAGGGGGGATTGGGCGTGTTCAAAGGGACGGCGAAGTACTCATGTCGTACTGGTCGTAATGATCGAAGGTAAATAGTTCCTTCATAAACGATGAATTATATTCCTTTTTTTTAATTTTCGTTATTTTCTCGATTTTGAAATAAACATTTTTTTTTCATGCAACTATTCTTCCATATTTTCACTTACTTTATTCAACTTTCTGATGATTATGTTCTGACGGCTGTCATGATGAAAGAAAATGACATCACATTTAGAATCTTCGCCTTTTTTACGTTTAGGGATGGCTTCTGCTCGTTCCCAACTGTTTGAAACACTAAAATCCCTCTCCCCTTCTACTTTTGTTCAAAACTAAAGATAAGGAGAGCTTCTTAATTCTTCTCGATTGGTGGGGTTCCAGTTTGGCTTTTATAGTCTGTGACACCGTTTATATGACCCCTCTTTTATTGTTCTCTTCCCCCATCGTTCAAGTTTGTAAAGGACTAAATACTCAAGATTCCAAGTTAAAAAAGGTCATGAATACAAAGCTGTACTCTCAAGTGTCATTCTCGCTGTCCGATCTTGACTTATAACAGGGATAGCCAACCTAATGACATTGCAGGCCACTCTGGAAAACATTACAATCTTGCGCGGGCAGCATATAAAGATTATATATTTAGTTAAATATTTGTTTTTAATGATTAATTTTATTAATTAATACTAATTATTTATTCAATAATTAGTCTTTTACTGTTTTTTGTTTACAAAAATCGACAAAATCAAAAGGAGCATGATACAAGAATGGTAGACTTTCGGCCTTGGATCCCCCTCCCCCCTTGGAAAATTTCTGTGTGCGCTGCTGATCATGACGAGTCTGATAACTCAAAATATTATAAATATATTTCTATAAAACATTTGAACCTCTGATATTAATGTTATTTTCTAAGAATGTACTAAAATATTTCTAATTGTATGAATATTTTTTTTGAGTAAAACTCGTTAAATTTAAATAATGGTCTCATAAAGAATACCACATTTCTTAAAATATTTACTCTATCAGTTCTAAAATTTTAAAATTTTAATAAAACATTTAAATTTTAGTACATTCTTTAGATAAATGCATCCAATTTTTTTTTTAGCTAAATTACATTTTTCCCGCGTCTCATAAAATTGATTTTCAGGGGGGAAAACTGGTTTTATTTCAATATTTTCTTTTCCGAATAAAAAAGGATGGCATTTTCTTCTTTGAAAACATACCTGCTTTGGTTACAACAGAAATTTTTTTATAAAAAGAGCCAAATAATAACAATTTTTTAAAAGTTATAAGGTATAAAAGAGTGCTTGTATATATAATTTAAAATTTCAAAATAATACTGTTAAGTAGATCTGGGCTCGAGGATTTTATGCAATCTGTCTCAAAGAGCAAGACAGTTATTCAGAAGCGATGAAAATTTATTGTCCATAAACAGTCCTTAAAAATACAAGGTATAACAGTAAAATTAGCAAAATAAATACCTACAGCACTCAAACACAATTATCAACCTCTGAAAATACAAGGATGTAATTTTTATTCGCAAGCAACTAATTGATGAGTACTCTTCGTCAAAGCAACATTAACTTAGTTTCAGTGAGCGACTCCTATTTATAGGCTGCACGGATTTTTCTCGAAAGGTCAGCTTACGTCATATATCGAGTAGATTTCTCCAGTAACTTTCAGAAGTATCCGTATGATAGCCAAGTCACCAAAAAGGATCACCAACCGGTCAAAGTATTCGTCAACTCTCCCAATTTGGTCACCAAAAATGATGTCAACTTGGCTATATCACCAATATTTCGCCAAGTTTGGATTAAAAAGCCATAAAAATGTAATAGGCAGCGTTGCTTGCAAATATTACAATTTTTATCATAAAATATATACAATATAAAGTAATATTAATGTATTAAATATCCAGATACAAATTATATTTACACTTTTTTAAGCATTAACTACACAATATTCGTAAAAATATTTTCTCTGTGACATTAACATAAATTGTAACAGTAAATATATAAATTTTTTGGGTATGTTCATGGCACATTGGCTTTTAGCATCTTAAGGTATCCGACTACATTCGGAACCGTGATTTTGCAAAAGCGTATAAATGGATAATATTTATAATATTTAGTGCCACTTAGATTAGAGAATGTATATAAAATTGTTTTAAGAAAAGTATTACAATAAAAAATTATTTAAGTACAATATTTTGACAAAAAATGAACATAGAATGACACATTTTCAAAATGTTCTCCTTTTGTGAAAAATGCTTCTGTTATAATATTTTGCCTGTATATAGCTCAGACCTCTGTACAGAGGCTTAACTAGAATTTTTGAAATATATAACTTAGAAGTGGGTTTATCTATGTTTTACGACAACAGAGGGGAGAAATTTTAAGAAAAAAACGTCGATCATTATTTCAATGGGTTTAACTCTGAAAGTAATGTGAATTTTTCAAAAATCATAGTTGAGCCTCTGTACAGAGGTCTGAGTTATATACAGGCAAAATATTATTATAATAGAAGCATTTTTCACAAAAGAAGATTTTGGAAAAAGGTTATTCTAAGTTCATTTTTTGCCAAAATGTATTTAAATATTTTTTTTTGTCAAAATATATCCTTAAAACAACTTTATGCATGTATTTTAATCTAAGTGACACTAAATATCATGAAAATGACCCATTTATGCGCTTTTTCAAAATCACGGTTCCGAACGTAGCCGGATACCTTAATCATTGATATGTTGTTTTATTCTTCGTAGGATACCCAATGTAAGCTTTTTTAACGGGGAGGGGGAGTAATTTTTCCGCATGTTCATTGAAATCTGGCCAGTTTCCTTTTGTACGAAATAAACAAGACATTTTATTTTTTCATTCGTTTTTATGTATTAAAATAAAATATAATTTCAATCATTGTTGCAAGATATCAGAATAATACTAGCGATTAGCGCGCGCGTTCTGTCTTTCAAATAATCCCAGAACTGCTGTGGTGAGATACGCCGGACAGCGAATCTAAAAAAGGTAAGAAAGATTCTTGGTATGTGACCTTCAACTACGGTTTTAATGGCTGGAAATGTTTATATTTTAGGTTCCAGATCCTGTGAGACTAAGCAAAAACAGTTAAGGGATACCTGTTGATAACTCTTTGGATGATGCATTACTAACATCAATCTCTCTTTCCAAAATATCAACAAACCTTAAAAAAAATCTACTTTCATTTCTCCTCCAAGCTTCACTAGCTTGAGTGAGTTCTACTCTAACTAATAAATCATGTATGGCAAAGATGGTTCACCTGTCAAACACTGTAGCGTGAAGGTTCCACTCGGCGGACCCGAGAGGTCACTCCGAAATCGTTTGGTAGTCACTTTCCGCGCTTCCTAAATAGGTCATTGGACCATTCCTTCCATTCCTTTTGAAAGACCGCAGACAGAAAACCTTCTTTGGCTTCGTGCTTCCGAACAATGATTAGACTGTGTATACCTTTTAACGATGGAAATCATTCTTTTAACGCTTCGGCTATGTCCTACAAGGTGCTTTAAGGTCAGAATAAATGATTACAGTAACAAATGTAAAAAATGTAGTAATAATAAAATGTGGGTGTAGGATTATAAAGAAACTGATGTCTAAAAAAATTATTTTTATTGTGTGTGTGTGTTTGAATTGAGTTGTGTGCGGATCAGTAATCGTAAATAGTTTTTCTAAGGCTTGAATGACCTTGAAATTGAAAGAATAGAAGGTTTAGTTGTTATGCAATGTTCTTTTTACGACATGGAAAGGAACAATTAATATTTGACATGCTTTCGGCTGAGAAATATGTCAACACGCGCCTAAAAAAGTGAAAATGTATATGTGTTTTTATTTTTTTACCCGTGTATTAAATTGATTGAATAAGAGTTTCAATTTAAATTAATATAGGGTGTGACCTCAAAATACTGTAAAGATTCTCATGAACCAGTCATATCTTTTATGAGAACATTATTTATTCTTATTGGTAGAAATATGTATTTCTCCCAGATCAGTAAGACCCTCCGTGTATAGAAGCTGATGTACTTTAACCCGTGAGTGGTCGCGCGGGGCACAAAGTCACCCCAGGCTCACGAAATTGTTGATTTTGGGAAAACTGTTTATTTTTTACCAATGACCTTCAGAGTATTCTCCTATATAACAGTCTTCATGAGAGTTAAAACTTATTTGTCACATATCTCCCTCTTTTTAGGAGTAGCAAACGTTTTTTTACTATCTTAAGGTATTTCTCTTGAATGAGTTCCCCGCACCACCTTCAGCATCCTATTTCGAAAATGATTCATTATTCACATTGCCACAGCTAACTTCGGAATTTGTGGCGGCGTCGCCATTTTCCCACAAGGTGTCATCTTCCGTGCCAGCCAATGCATTTGCTATGCAACATTTTTTAAATTATTAAAGACCGTTGAACATTAACAAGCAAAAATTAAGTAATTTTGCTTACGCCATCGATGTATATTTGTTTCATCCGTGTCAAGTTTTCAATGGCAGCTGCTTTGTTTCCGTTTTTTTCTGCTTATAAAATTGCCTCCCTTTTCATATTTGCGTCTTAGTGAACTCATCTGGATGCTATTACCGATATCTTTGATTTTGGGGTGATTAAAAGAAAGAGTGCACACAAAAAAAATCTTAAATAGGAAATACGAGCAGATAACGATATTTAGGATAGACAGATAAGTTATCGATGCAAGTGGTCATAGTGGACGGTTACATTTTTCCTTCTGAAAGGGGTGGAAATTTAATTTCCCCCATCCAACAAATGCTTTGCCTTCGATTCTAAGCCGCACCCGATTTTCAGTAGCATTAACACTGGAAAAAGAGTGTGGCATTAGATTCGAGTAAATATGGTATTTTATTTTCAAAAAACATTTAATTTAAAAAAAAACAAAAAAAAAAAAAAAAACATTTTGAAACATTGATGTGGTCAGGATAGTCGACTGGTCATGATCGCCAACTCGGGATCGTTGTTGCATCTGTCGAGTCGCGGACTCAAGTCCGGGTGCCATGTAGAAGGGGTGAGTGAGTGAATGTAGGGTTCAATGACGATGCTCGTTAAGTTTGTCGAGACTGAAAGTCTTCGCGTGGTGTGGAACTATGGAGTGTCACTTCAGTTTACTTCACTTCTTATGTCCGAGAGGACATTGGCGGGCGTAATTTAGTGGCCGCGGTAACTTAGTGGTCAAGGTATCGGATCGTGGTTGGCTTGTCACGAGTTTGAACCCAGTACCACTAAAGAAACGCCGTGTAGGGGAGCGATGCACGTTAAATCTGTCGAGATCTTAAACGTCCTCCCGTTGGTGTGGTGTGGTAGTTAGGAGAGGGGATGTCAGCTCAGGTGTCGTCCTCGACACTTGACTATGGTTTAAAATGACGAGGTCCGTCGCCGAAAGCCCTCTTGTAGCTAAACAGTGCGACGTTAATATTCATTCACTCACGCGGGCATAATTTAAAAATAAAAACTTCAGGTAATATTCTCGTCACGTGACTATGATTGTAATTTTTAGGTTTGTCATCAATGACTCTTGCGTTATTTCGTAGTGTGACGTTATAATAAACAATTATTAATTTGAAACATTGATAGAGCCCGTTTATAGAACCAAAAAGATGATTCCGAAACAAAGAAGATTCGAAAACAAAATTTCAAAGTAACTCAAACTCACTAAATTAGTAAAAGTTGAGTTCATTTTTTCTTGATGAAAGTTATTTCCTATTTTAATCGAAGGTTTTTGTGACGAGAGAGATGATGATGATGATGTCGTATACATGACAGGACCAAATCAGATAGTACCATAGGCCCAGATAACTGTTCTGGCAATCTCTTCTATATTGTCCACATAGAGATTTGTTGACGAAGAGAGGACCCTATTTCTTGTAAAGCAGCAAGAATACCTGGACGGTCAAAAATATGAGCAGGTGTTAACTCTGTATCTAAACCAGTGGTTCTCAAACTTTCAATACTTGTGACCCAATATTCAATCATAATTTTCATAGCGCCCCCTCCATACAATAACAATGTACTGAAATCAATAATACGATACTTAAATGCTAAAGCTACAATAGAATTCAAACCTCTTAAGTTTCACCCACGCATATAAACGTCTCGCTCAGCTAAAATGTTACTTTCTCCGGACGTATATATACGTCTGTCAAAAGTATGATCTTTTCTGTGCTCTCCTATCCATAAAATTATTCCTAAAGCTTTGGAATGCAATAAGAGGATAGTGTTTGCGAAGGATGTACTTATTTTAGAGGATTTGCTTATTTATTCCTTCCCCCCTCCCCTAATACATCACAGAAGCCCGCCTAGGTGGAAAAAGGTGGTTTTGGCGGGCGAATCACAAAACATTTAATCGGCAGTTAAGGGATTAATAATAAACCGTACAAAATATCAAGATAAGTATTAATTTTTGTATATAGTTTTATATATGACACAACCACATGGGATCATTGGTAATTATTACTTGTTCTTAACTTAGTATTGTTGAATTAATTATGAAATGCATTGTGCAGTACTGATACTTTTATAAGTTTATTATATGAGTGTAAATGTGTATTCTATTTTTTAATATGTCAGAACGTTGTTTTTTGTTTGTTTACTTTCAGTAAATTATCAATTTTTTTAAAAATAATCTTTTGTTTTCGACTTTTCAATATGCTCGCTCCCCCCTCGTAAAGTTTTCATGCCCCCTAAGGGAGGCGGGCCCCACAGTTTGAGAAACGCTGATCTAAACCGTTATCACAATTCCTATAAGATCTTCTACCATCCCTATCAAGCTTCATTCCTCTGTAATGACCTATTCTTAGCCTAGCAATAGTTTTTGTTATAAGTCGGTCTCCACTTATATCATAGATTTGATGTTTTACAGGAATTGACTTTTCTCTCAATTTAAAATTTGCGACAGCATTTGCGTCTAATAAAGTAATGTTGATAAAGTTTTTACTATTAAGATTTCTAGCTTTTTTCGCTTCACATTGCCTGTAATGCCAGGGTTTTGTGATACCAGTATTTATTGAAATGTGATTGTGTGTATAGACAGAGAATAGTATACAAAACTTAATTACATAAGTACAGAATAGATAATACGGGATTCATTTAAAATGTATCTTTAAAAATTAAATTAACATAAAAATAGACGTAACTTAATTTTAAAAGCCTAACAAAACTTTAACTTTTTTATTCTTGGATGAATTAAAAGAGGAAATAAAGAAGTACTGAATTAAAAAAAAATGGAGCTCATTAAATTGTTGGGACTTCATATCCTTTTCAAAACCTCATTTCTCCCGTGCTTTTTTTAAAGACCTATTATTTTGACATTCAAGCTAACCTTTCATGAGCACTAAATAGGAAAACAGAAGCTAAAATGTTCTCATTTTTAACCCTCTGGCCGGAACATCAATTTTTTTGCCGCTTTTAGAAACATCCTCCTGACAGACGGATACGCAAATTTTTTTGAATTTTATTACCTTAAGGTGTCTGTTTTAAATGTCCTTATCGCTCATGAAATTAAGTAAAATTTTTAATATTTAAGTTTTTATGAGGCACACCATATTAATATATTTTTATCACAAGAATTGTGGCTAGTATTTTTATAAAACTAATTACAAATTATTTATTTTTGTGGAAAAATAATTAATAAAAATAATAATGCCAAAAACGAAAAAACTGTAGGAATATCGGTATGATAGACGGTGATAGATAAGAAAAATCGCACATATCGTGATTTGAAAAAAATCTCCTAGTACCACCACGTGTCCCTCTTACTTGGTAGAGTCCAAGTGAAGATGTCAAGGCAGCCCACCCCCAAAATCACATCAGTGTTATCTACAAGCATCAAAGCAAATCCCCCCGTCTGAGAGATGGATGTTCCTGTCAGAGAGTTAAGGTAATCGACTACTTGCGACAACTTTTTTCTTGAAAAATGGAGACATGGAGATTTTTTGTAGTTTTTAGATTTACCTAGTATATTTTAAGAAAAATATGCTAAAATTAAGAAAAAGAAATTATTAGAACTAAAATGGGAAACAATGGGTAAAAATTTACAAACAATTACATAAACGAGGTCCATTTTGTACAAAACGTTTCTGAAAAAAATTTTCAATTTTGATCTGTGTTGCTTTGCTATTCATTTTTGAAATGTCCCTCAGGATAAGAGATATTTTCATTTTTATAAAAATTAAAGCAAACTTTATCTTAGTTATATGAAATTGCTTAAAAAAACAGTGATTATATTCACATAAGAGACTGTAAATTTTTTTAATAAAATCGTGATTGATAAATCTGAAGGTTAAAACACTTCTACTATTATACAAAACATACACGAAAAATTTCAGTTAATTATTTTCAAAACTTTTTGAGCAATCGCTGCCCCCGTTTGAGAATTTTCTAAAAAGCACATTTCGCGTAAAACACATTTTAAAGTAGTGGCATCGGCTTTCACTAAAGCACTTGTAGTTTTTGTTCTAGTAAGTGGAAATAATAAACTTGGTATTTTTATAGAACTAATAAGGTGGCCTATAAAATAAAATCATAAAGAAAATTGTTAATTTTTGGCAAAATTCATTATTTTAGGGTAGTTAAATATCTTAAACACATAGTGTTATCTACAACAATTATTTAAAGAAATATAGAACACTTCATATTATTTTAGAATTTAATATTGAAAGTAATTCTTTAATTCTCTCTTAAGTTTTTTATTCATTTTTTAATTCTCTCATCTACTTAAATATTTCAAATAACATTTGATCTTTTTCTTAAAAAAATATGCGTGCTTCTGTACATAAGAGGAATAGTATAATCCCCTTTACAAATGCACAATTGATAGTTATACAGTCATTTCTTTAGCTTATTTTACTAGCTGAACGATATAGACTTTAAAACCTAGGATTTGTATGCAGATTTTGATAGAAATTGAAATTAATTTTGAAAAGATTTCAAACAAATGTAAAAGAAATAATATACTTCCAAAAGGTTGTAGATCGCCTACACTAGCTACCCAAACCAATCGGGGAGTAGTTTTAATCACGAACTCGTGGTCAGCTTTGTTTTTGCCAAGTCAAGGGTTTGAGTCCTGGTACCACTAAAGACCTGCTGGTGTAGGGATGATGCAAGTTAAAACTGTCGCTCAAAGTCTGCTTGGTGTGGAAATTGGGAGGGTGGAATGCTAACTCAAATGTCGTCCTAGTCATTTGATTGAGGCTCAAAATTAAGGAGTTTTCAATTAAAAACTCCTCTTGGGTTCTTTGGGGCCGAAAAGGCAAATTCTTTCCAACCAAATCCAGGAGCGTAGCATGATTATGCAAATTAAGAACCTTTTAAATAGCAGAAGTTTAGAGTAAGCAGGGTGGCCTTTGGGAAGTGATTATGCTAGTCTGTGTTTACGAGTGTTAAAGTTAAAAGTGAGAAGTTATCCGACATTCAAGAGTTCAGCTATTCATGCCAGTGCGTTCAAGTCAAGGTGGATACCACTCCACGCGAGATAAAGGAACATCATTTAGGATTCGAGAGAGTTGCTGCTACCCATGATATAGAGCTAGGACCGTTCTATTAACTACTAGGAACTGTGTATATGCTGAGATTAGGATAAGGCGGTAAAGTTAAATATAGTGGTCAGGGTCACGCTTATTTGGTAGTACGTATTGTATGTTTCTTCACCTCAGATCCGCTAAATTAAGATATAAATATTATCAGTGTATAGTGTTTAAGTTAAGATATTAATGAAGAGATATTAAGATTATGGCAACGCCTGGTTCTTCATTCACTCTGTCTATGTATAAAACTATTATCCTTAATTTATAGTAATGTCTTCATTTATAACCAACAGAAAAAGATGCTTAATGTTACGAAAATAAATGAGTAGGTTCGTTTTTTTTATATCAAGTACATTGTGTAAAGTGTGACCCTTTTTCTTAATTTTGAGTTAATTTTGTCTAATTATGGGGACAAAATATGATTCAATTAACAAAAATAGGCAAAAAAATTTTTAAATTTTTTTAGCAAAGATAACTTTTTATTTATTTTTATATTACTCCATAAAATTGGAGACCTCTTGGCTGAAAGTTTCAGAACTATAGCTTTTTATACATTTTCAGTCTTTTAATAAGATAATAAGCAGGAAAAATAAATAATAGGCTTTTAAATATTCTATAATTATGAAATAAACAAATAATGTATATTAAAAATCTAAAAAAGGAAAAAGAGAGAGAGAGGGGTTGTGCTCTAATTAATTAATATATTTTATATAAACTTTTCTATTCTTTTTTTTGCTTTATTACTGAATATTAACATTTTTAATGAACAAAATGGTACAAGAGTATTTTGATCCGTGTGTGTTCTATTTTTATCTTCTTGAGAAAAAAATATGAAGCATGACAATTACTATTTTCTTAAGAAACTTCATAATATACTTATAGTTAACGCAATCAATATTTGTTAGCAAAGTTCAATACTTAGCTGTGAATCATTTTGCTAGTATAAACTTATTAATAATTTTCTCTTATTTACAAGAAACGCTCTCGAAAAATTTTAAAATAGTGTTAAAAAAGTGTATAATAGTATTAAAAAGTGTATAATTGTAAAATAGTGTAAAATAGATTAAATAAGTTCACGACTGTTCAAATATTAAAGCTTATTCTCAATAGATGGCAGCACTACAATATATGCAAGAAACCGATTCTTAATTTTTATTTTGTTTGTGGTTCACTAGATGGCGTTATTATTCAATGACAAAATCTTGCTGGATAAATCTTAATAATTTTGTAATAATGTAAAAAAAGTTATGTGCTCGGAAAATTTTTACATTTTTTTTCAAAATTTTCCTCTTGTAAAGAAGTTAAAAAATTTTTTCAGTGAATCTAACCTAGATAGATATATTTTTATATGTTCCTGACAAATTTTACATGTTTACATGAAGTAAACTTTATTCTTTTTTGATAAATTAGAGTTTCGTTACTGACATGTTCTTTTTCTTCCTCTGTGAATCTGACATATGAAAGTTTATTTTTTACAATTTAATGGATTATTTCATTATACAAAGAAAAAATGCTCTTCAATTCTCCCCTTAGATTTATCTTATTTAGTTTTCTCATGTCAAAAAGCGTCAACTCTTCTTCCAGGAAATTTGTTGTTAATTTTAGAACATCAAAAAATGGTTGATTTGTCGAATCGGCCGCTCCTAACGCCAAGTGTTTTCTCGCCACATCGATAAATGCGCTAAATCTGGTAACCCTTCTGAATTTGTTCTCCAGTGAAGGAGAAGTCGTTTTTGACAAAAACGCGCCAAATACGTGATTTTTCTAAATTTGGCGGAGAAGCGGCCGATTCGACAATTTCACCCAAAAAATACTCGAGTAGTGTTTTTGTTTAAGTTGAGATAAAGACAATATTAATAGACAAGTGCATTATGTGTTAATATTACCAAAAAAACACACACTTTTCTTTTAATGCATTGTTTTAAAATTGCTTCCAGAAAAAAAATATTCTTAAAAATAAGATTATTGGATTTAAATTTTTAAAAAATGTTTCGTTTACTGCTTGTAGATGGCAGCACTAAAGGGGGATCGCTTAGAATTGATTCTACAGAAGTTTGCACACAGCCAGTCAAAGAATAATTTTTAAAAGTATTTTGGAATGTACATCACGAATTTTTTACTTTTCCAGTTCTAAGTTAGTTAATAATTTTTTTTGCAAAGACATCTTGATAAGATTTTAATATTTCAAAATCTGTTCTGTGAAAAAGCTCGGAAGTTTTATACGATTACGATTCACATAAGCGTCTTATTTTGCCTTAGTCATATATTCTTCTAAAAAAAAGTATTGAAAAAAAGCTACGATAAAAGTCTCTAAAGTTTTTATAAAATGTTTTTTGTTAAGCATAAGTAGATATATTTTCTTTAGACTTTATTATTCGAATTTTCCAAAAACAAAAATTAAAATTACCAGTACTTTTCAGTTTTGCCGGCACAGTCGATAAAGTCGCCAAAAATGATACAATACGCCTAACGGAATATGCCCGCTGAAAATCTTTTCCACCACAAATTTAAAAGAAGTCGTGGTCTTTTCTTATCAGTAACGTTTTTTTTTTCTCAATGCATAAAAAATGGATGATAAACTAATGCGAACAAGTATTTCTAAAAAAAAATTTAAGTGCATATTGTGCGCTGTCGCCAATAAAGTCTACTTGGTGAGATTTGTGCCACGAAGCGAAAAAATGCCAAATTTCTTATTATTGTCTAAAAAATGTGATTCAAATCTTATTTATCAAGGAATTTCGAGAGTTGTCATTCAACAATTTTAATTTAATAGATGCTCTTTCTTTTTCGTAGACTTTCGTAACACAAAGATTTATTTCACGATAAAGATTAAAACCATACCTAAAACAGAAATTTCTATTTTCATCCTTTTAACTTGAATTAAATACGAACAAGCTAAGAATATCAATTTTAAAAAATATAATAATAATAATAATAAATCACTGCTTCAATTCGTTTCTTCTTTTTTTATTGATGGAACAACAACAAACAACAATAATAAGATTCGATGCTTCTCCTTGTTTTTGAGAAACATTAAATGTAAAAATTTAGATTAATAAACACAATTATACAAAATGTTTATTTAGTGCTTTTAAGTTAAGAAAACATTTTTAAAAAGTCTTTCGTGAAATAAACCGATCACCAGGGGCGAAACGCAGTGCTCCGCAACCTTTTTATTGCTGCTGACCGGTCAACGTTTGATAATTTTCCCGCGGCCTGCTGAGGGTGGGACACGTTGATTGTTTAAACTTTAGATTGTTTTGATTTAACAATTTTAAATTAGTTATATTTAAATAAGCCTTCAGAATAAAATATAGTTGCCCCAAAAATGAATAAAAGTGATTTAACGTGGAATATAAAGTGATTTCCGTGGAAAGTTGCGCAAATCCGAGAGAAATGCACCACTTTAAATAAAATGGCAATATATTAATGTTCTTTAGGCGGCCCGGCACCATTTGATCCACGGACCGGTACCGGTCCACGGAACGGGGGTTGCGGATCACTGGCGTAACGTACACCCCGCATCACGGAGGGCCCCAAAGCCTGGATGCCTCCAAGTACTCTTTGTAAAATCCAACTTGTGGGAGCCCAAAACAG
>BMAV01009602.1:48873-64666 GCA_019973955.1 Trichonephila inaurata madagascariensis | reverse complement strand
AAGCTTAGTTGGGATTTTAATTATACTAAATATATATTAGTATTTAGAGTAAATAGTTTAGAATCAAGTAAAGATTATTGCAATGAGTTTTCAATAACATCGCATAACAAAGCAGCATGAGGGCTATTGGTGACGGATTTCTTAATTCTGGATCATGGCCAAGTGACAAGGACGACACTTAAGCTGGCACTCCCTCTATCCAAACCAGCGGTCGCCAAACTTTTTGACCTCACGAACCAGTAAATTCATAATTTAAATCCCACTAATAGGAGTTTGTCAATGTTAAATAGATTTATTAAAAAAATGTGAACTAAGAACGTAATCAATGCATCTTAAGACATAACTTAACGTGATAAGTGAGTATATTCCACATTTTTCTGGGGACCGGCGAAATTTTCTCGTGGACCACAACTTTGGTGACCTCTGATCCAAACAACTACGCCATGCTAATGGTTGGATTTTGAGTCAGATTTATGAGTATCGTAGCTGTTTAAAGGTTGACGATTTGTCAACTAGTTAACTAAATTAGATTAGGTCGCTTGGAATTAGAAGATGTATTGCCTGGACGCAAGTGGTCTAATTTACTAAGAATTCTTGTATCTCGTCTACCTCGCTATTGCTTTCCATATTTAGCTGTTGGTGCATGTCTTAACTTGGTTAACCCTTTAGCGGGCAGTGGCTAATACGTCTAACCACATATTAAAATTTTTTTTATCAAAGCAGCTGTTGGATATTTAGTCTATCTATATGCGTTAATTGAAGCTAAAACGCATAAAAATTAATTTCGGATGACCGCACGATACCTTTTTTTTTGGATTTCATGTCCTCTGGTGGTTAGTTAAAAAACAGTTTTTCTCGATGTAAATGCACAAATTGTATTTTGATTACTATAAATAAAATTTCTGATATTTGAAAAAAAATTCGACGTCTTAAGTATACTTTTCTCTCACCTGAATGAATTAAGCAATTGTACAATTAAATAAAAAAAAGGTTTTATTTAGGTTTTTGGAAACATTTAATATGTGGATAGAGTCTCTAGCCACTGCCCACCTAGAACACAAAAATGACCTAGAAATTTTCGCTTTTTCTCTACTCGAGAGACAGCATTTAGAATCACGTGAGAATGTTGGGGGTGGGAAATATAAACAAATTTTGTTTACAATATGTGGTACAAAATTCTCGGGTCCGAAAATCTTTCATTACAGTTTTCCTTTTAGGAGAAAACATTTGCATATTATTAAGTTTCACAGTAAATAGCTCATCAAATTTGAGAAATAACTAATTTAAATTCTCAAAAATATTACTTTATTTCTAACTTTTCATACTAAAATTAAATAAAATATAAAATGTGGATATATACCAAGTTCAATGTATATTCTAAGTATTCTATATATTTTCTAAGTAAGTATTTTATGTGTTGTACATTTATTCTATTATTATTTAATTACACTTATACTTTGTACTTAATTGTTATTGAAATAGTTATTACATAAATGTTAATTTTTTATAAAAAGTTTAATGTAATATGATTCACTATTTCTGTCCTGGAAACTAAGCTAAATGTCATGAACGTGCAGTGGCTATAACGTCTAGCCACCACCCAGGAAAAAAACCCACGATTAGATATTTTTTTTGGTGACTAAATAATGTTTATAGAGGATGAGAACATTACATTTATCAATTACTTTTTCACATGTGAATTTTTCAAAAATCATAGTCGAGCCTCTGTACAGAGGTCTGAGCTACATACAGGCAAAATATTATTATAATAGAAGCATTTTTCACAAAAGGAGAACATTTTGAAAAAAAATATTCTAAAAGTTAGTTTTTTGCCAAAATATTGTATTCAAATAATTTTTATTTTTGTCAAAATGTCCTTAAAGCAATTTTATACATGTATTTTAATCTAAGTGACACTAAATATCATGAAAATTATACATTTATGCGCTTTTTTAAAATCATGGTTCCGAACGTAGTCGGATACCTTAAGCTTAATTATTTTTTATAAATAATTTTCTTTATTAATTAACGCTAATTATCTATTTAGTAATTTTTTTTACTGTTTTTTTGTTCCCGATAGTCTACAAAATCAGAAAATATGTTTGGCTGCGTATTGGGGTATGATACCAGAATGGTAGACTTTTGATCCCCTCCACCCCCTTGAAAAATTCTTGTGTGTGCCAATTCCCAGTGCCGTAGGTGTGGTGAGGTAGGAAAAGGTCTATAATATTTATTTTAATATAATAAAAGTGGAATTTTAGCTTAATATAATAATTACGGAATATGTACTTAGCAACAGAACTAAAATAAAAAAATAACAATTTATACTTTTAAAACCTCGTTTAAAGCAAAAAGCAAGATACAAACAAAATAACAATAGCAAATAATGCTTTGTTATAAAACAATTCAAAACGCATAAAAAAATGAAACATATTTATCTAAAGTTAGTTTTCGTTGTTATAGTCTGTAGAAGATTTAGACTGCATACTTCATTCAATCTTGAATATTTTCGTAAATAATTACTAACTGCTAAAATATTCAGGCGGTCTCCCCAAAATAACTTGGTGCTCCTCGGGTCGACCGTGATCGACGTAATGCCCACCCCGGCTTTAGTGAGTTTCAGATGTTGTATCTTTTTTTAGATAAGTAATCGTAATTTATTATTATTTATTAGCGTCTCCTGCATATAGCGTACTTAGTTCTAATGCTTAAATTAATAAAAGTGAATTATTGTGAATATCTTTTATCATTTTGTGTCTGATATAATGGCTTCTCAATCCCTGTAGTGTTAAGATATCCCTTGGGAATCTCCCCAGTCAGTGAGATCTATACCTCAACCAACTCGAAGAGGAGGTACCACGACATTTTTTAAACAATTTTATGGTTGTATGTTGAAAAATGCATTTGTAGCTTAAATTTTTCACGCTATTGTATATACAAATACTATTTTTAATACATTCTTTTTCCCATGAATTTAACCGTTTCCCTTACAATTTTTTTTGAAAAAAATTGCAAAAAATCATCACATTTTATTTATTTTATTATTAAATACAAGGAAACGAAACAAAACAAAATATGTAGGTTTTAAGTTGAATTTTTAATTTTTTACTGGTGTAAAAGCATTTAGTTTTAATATATTAGTTTATTATTTCGAGTTATCTCGGGCAAGTGGAAAAAAAGTTAAATATTAGTATTTGTATCATGTTTTTTGAAACAAGGGACAACACAACGTGATACCTGACATTCTGTACACTAGTATCTGGTTCCTTTTCTTACTGGCTTACCTCTGGAATCTCTCTTACGGGGGCATAGAGTACACTGTTTCGTTAAATTTGATTTTTTTTCAGTAGCAGGAATAACAGCTGGAAAATGCCCTGAGGTTAACTTGAGTGGTGATGGACTAATGCTGGGTCTTTCTGATGTGGCATAAAACTCGTCACGATGATTTTCTGAAATTATTTTTTCAGTCAGTTCCATTCTAAATTGTTTAAGTGATTGGGAACCTCCTGATTTACAGTACAAAATGCAGGTTACATACAGAAGCATCACTTCCACTATTCTCAATGTCCACCTCTTCATAATCAATCATCGCTTTCGCTATCTTGCATCATCGCCCTTATTTTACTTTTTTTCACAACAAAACTATCCTTCTTTATACATCACGAATCCGCAAGCCGACATGTACTATACAATAGGGAAAACGAATGAACCGTCCTGCCAAAAGATTCGCGAAACCAACAAAACTTTGCAAACTGTCAATCAAAACTGAATAGATCCTTTCATTTCCTCCAGGCCGGGTAAAACCGTGATTAAAACCAAACATACTGACAAATTCTGCTTCACTCGAGTTTTCTCGGGATTATAATTAACTGCAATATATACGAACCCGAGATAACTTGGGATAATCAGGCAAGCGGTTAAAAGAATAATAGAAGGAATAAAAAAGAAGCTGTACAGTTTAAAACAGAAATAAAATATATTTCGACCATTTTAAAAACAGTGGATTCTTTTCCCAACCATTTATCAAGCTCACTCTCTTCTATGGTTTAAAATAAAGCACTTATATTCCTCAGGAAAACTAAAACGTGGAACATTTACTTCCGGAAGGAAGGAGGAAAAATTTTCGAATAAATCCGTCTCAGTGCAAAAATTTCTGGGAAAAAGCTTTTAAAGCGAGAACCTCGCCTTCATGTTCGCGAAAATTCGACACCTCTAGCCCGTCTGGCAACTCCATAAACAACTGCGATACAAATTTCACTGCACCCCTATACCCCGCGCATAAATCCCGGAGCTCTGCACTTACAGTGAAAGTCAAAACTTCCACTGAAAACTTCCCTTCCTGGAAAGTACACATTCATTTCCTCGGTTAAAAATGTACGAGGAGTAAAAAGGAAAAATTCTTTTATACGTCTTCAGTCACTCACATGTTTTCCCTTGGACCAAATTTCTTCTGAAAACTACACCCGGTAACATTTTTCACCGGAACAGTAACCCCTTAAAGAGTCCACTTTTAACAGTTCTTCATACTTTCCCAAAGTCGGGACGTCTAAGTGACTGAAAAGAGAAAGGGGAAAAAATAGGGGAAAAAAACCTATGTGTCTGGATCTGTGTGATGGATAAAAAAAAATTCCAGTAGACATATAAAATAAAAGGGATTTTTGTGAATAAGAAATGTTTCTAGGAAATATACGCCAAGACCACTTAGAGGTCTTTCATGAATCAAGTTAATAAAAAGAAAGCTAAATAATGTATATCGGATCGTTCTGGGGATTAATATTTCATTTATGTACTTTCTGGGAATTTTATTTTTGTTATTTTTCGTTACTCGACTTGCCTACGAGAGGCGTATTTAATCAGTGGAATAGGCTCATATATATATGAAATTTGTTTTTATTCGATTATAGAACTGGTTTCATATTTCGAATATTCGTAGATGGGAATACGTATTTAACGGAATGGCTGGGTAAAGATTAAAATTGATGGGATTAGTTTGGGTACTGTTGCGCTTAGGAAAAGAGAAAATATGATGATCTTGAGTAGTCCTTGATTCTTATACAATTTACTGTATCGAACGTATTTCTCATTATGTATGAAAGCCCGATTCTCTCTCTTTTTAAAATATATCTTTTTAAAATCGTTTAAAAAGAAACTGAGGGGACTGAAATATTTATTAGTGTTAAAATAATTTCGTGTTAAAGGATATTGCAAAAGAAAAAAACCATATCAACAAAATTAAGCTTATTAGAATACATTTTATTTACATAAATATGCATATATGCATGTATGTTTAAAAAAAATCAACGAAGCAAAAACATTCACTAGAGCTTAATGAAATTAAAAACAAAATTTTCAAGTTTTTTTGAAAAACTAAAAATATTTAGTTTTTTAGTTTTAGTTCCTAACTAAAAATATTTAATTTTTCAGTTTTAGTTCGCTAACAAAAAATGTTTAGTTTTTAAAAGGAATATAGTTTCGTAGGCCACCAGTATGACAACTCTGATAAAATTCTGATATCTTGATTTACGCTTATAAGGTAAGTACTTACACTTAAAACTGTTTATTATTTAATTTATTTTAAATTTTTTTTCGGATATACTTGCCTTTATTATAAACTATTTTTAATCGAATCAGCAGAAATTTTTTAAAGCAGCCTTTGGGGAAAAGTTTTAAAAAGTACCACAAGTTTTCTTATTTGTCATTTTTTTAACCAAACTTTAGTGTAAGATTCTTACATTAATATTTAGTTTTTTTATGTAACAAAAATATGGCAATTATATAAACAAGAAATCAGTTAGTTACACAAATAAAATCTCTTAAATAAAAATGATTCATATTTTTAACGTACGTGTGCGTTACTCCAACAGCAAATACATTTTCAAGTATTTATTAATATTTATCTTTTAATAACAACACGAGAAAAACAATTGGTTAAGGATTGATTAAAAAATAATTGAAAATTGATCCACAAACAGGAAACTGGGCGAGGCTTTGAAAACAATTCCTCAGACATCAGCTAAAGCTGAGAGAGCATTTTCTGCAGCAGGGTTATTCCTGGTAAAGCTAAAAACTAGTCTGAGTGATAAAAGCATAGACTTCTTATGTTTTCTCATATCACACTTTTATTTAATTAACATATTTTATATTTTTTTAAAAAATGTTTTTAGCTGAATAGATAAATGAGTGTAAATTTTGGATTTCATACGTTTTCAAATTATGTGTTTATTTTATGTTTTCAATTTTTTTTGAAAAATTGATGTATTTTCGAGAATATAGGGAATAACAATTCCGTTCCCGGAAACTTCCGAGAATCGAAAAAGTCGAGAAATCAGAAACCCTATCTGTAGCCAATAGCCTCACTCAGTGGCGCACACAAGGGGGGTGTCCTAGGGGTCTAGACCCCCCCCCTCAAAGCCCTTGATTTTTTTCCCGATTGATTATAATATAATTTTAAGTATATAATACGTAAAATTTAATTAAATATTTGTTTTTTTAATGATTAATTTTATTAATTAATACTAATTATTTATTCAATAATTAGTTTTTTACCGTTTTTTGTTCCCCCAAATCGACAAAATCAAAAGGAGCATGATACAAGAATGGTGGACTTTCGTCCTTGGACCCCCCCTTCCCTTGGAAAACTTCTGTGTGCGCTACTGGCCTCACTTACTTATACTTTTATTTCTATATTTAGAAGTATTATTCACTGTTTTCAAAAGCTACGAATATAATTATTATACATTATAATTATTATAAATTTTAAATTTATATATTACTAAAAATTATTAAGTTTATTCAAGCAATCGATAATAATTATCATAATTACTTTTTTGAAACTTGGTTTCGGAAGCTCCTCGTGAGCCACGAGACTTTTGTACTTTTAGTAAATGACAACAAGTGACAATGATTAAATAACAAAAATAGAATAATAATAATAATTAAATAATTATTATCATTATGAAAACGATGAGTAAAATAAATAGTATAGAAACAATAATAAAAATAATAATCATAATAAAAAGCTAAATTTTAGTCAATCATCTTCATTACTTCTAATGTTCATTTTCGTAGTTGCTAATCTTATAACCCTGAAATGTATATTGTTAACAAAGGTCTTAATTCCAGTTCCACTTAATTTTATTCAAAACATGAGTGTGTGCGTTTCCCAACGCACTAGGATTAACATAGACGATAAATCATGTGTGAAAGAAAAAAAGATATTGCTTTTGGCATGTTATTTATACAGGTACATTTTTTGATATTTGAATGTGGAGGGTGATAAAGTTCAGTATGTTACTTGGAGAGATATTTTCCATTTTCGGGTTTCCTACAAAGGAGTGATTCATCTAATTGAAAACAAAATTACTCCTAATCTATTGTCAGGAAAGCTGTCAATGTTTGATATTGCATTTGAAAATTTTATTGGATATATGCCAAATTTTCTTGATATACTGTATGTTGCCAAATGTCTACATACAACTTTTTTCGAAATAAATACTGTTATTACCTGGATTTTTTAAAAAAAATTTTCTTATCTAAGTTATGCCTTATAAAAACGATTTCTTAAAACTCAAAACAACAAACCGTGCTTTTTAAAGGTTAAAACATACAGTAAGACCCCGTTTAACGCTGTTTCGGTTTAACGCTCTTTTTTTTTAATTGTGGGATTCCAAGAAATTGCACGCAGCGTTAGGCTTCCCGACATCCGAAGCAATTTATCTGTGTTTCATCTTTTCTGTGGTGTTATACGAACGTACTTTTATCGTTTCAAACATTTGTTGACGTTATTGTAAGAATACATTTAGATAATACAACGATTTCTATAGTGACAAATATTAGGATTTTTAGTTTTTATCATGGGTGATAGTAAAAACCACGAAAATAAAGCTACAAAAAAAAGCATTTCACTAGAAACTAAAATGCAAATGATTAGAAGATTAGATACTGGTGAGTTTCAATCTCACATTGGTGCTGCATTGAATTTGGCAAATTCAACAACAAAGACTATTCTTAAGAGTAAAGAAAAAATACTGCTATCGGCAACTGCAACTACGACAAGCTCTGCAACTATAATTATCCGTCCTAGAAATATTACAATGTATGAAATGGATAATACACTTTCTATATGGATTGACGACGAAATTGAACGCAGTATGCCTTTAAGTCAATCTACCTTCTTAATAAAAAGACGGAAAATTAGAAATACCGAAGAGACTGTATGATCTGAAATGTAAACATACTGACTTAGAATTTTATTTATTTTTATAAGTATATTCGCTTATTATGTTTCTATATTTGTAATAAATATATTTTTGTTTTATTGTTATAAAAACATAATTAATAAATTTAATGGCAAAATAACTGATTAATTTTCCACCCATCTTTCCCTAACCCCATTATTTACATGATGAGATAACCTCGTTTAAGGCTGTTTCATATTACGCTCTACTTTGATGGAACGGATACCCCGCGCTAAGCGGGGTCTTACTGTACATAAGAGACGGAAAGTTAAAAACAACTATATTCTCCACTCACAACTCAATATATTCAAAGAGACAGCTTAATTGTATTTGAGAGCACAAAAATATATCATTACTTATATACTACAATAACCTCAGTTACGTCCACACGAGTCCATTAACGCAATAAAATCTTTATTTCTGTGGCTTTAATATTATCACAATAACAGAAATTAACAAAATAATATGTTTATACTTCGCTTTTATTGTATTGAGTTTTGGATTTATTTTTCAAATTCTTGGAATCACTGTGTTTGTTTGAGATTCACTCTATTAAAGCATAGGGAATGAAATCCCCTGGCCTAGACTAAGAGCCTCTAAAGGGCCAAGGGTTACCATAATATGCACATGTGCGTTCTCACGTTGCATTGTTGTTTTTAGAATTTAATGCATCTAGCTTTTATCGCCAAGCTCTCGTTTTTACGCCTATTACAATATTGGATTAAAAATATTCAAATATTATAAATAATTGACAAAACTAATAAAAAATTATAAATATTTACTAAATATTATATATTTCTCAACTTAGCAGATTACCTTGACCAATATTCTCTAAGAAAATGTGAAAAATTATTATTTCATTTAAAACTTAACCCCTTCCAGGTTCATTTTATTTCTGGATTATGGATAAAAGAATATCAATTTTTTTATGTATATTTTCAAGCATAAATATCTTTTTAAACATTTGCATACAAAATTTCCTAAAAATTAATGTAAAAAAAATCTATTTAAATAAATGAGTAATTTACCTGTAAAGTTGGCTTCCTGTATGGCAGAAATCATAAGTCTTTAAGGTCAATTTACCCTACTATAAATATAAAGCTTAGAATACCTAGCTTTTACCTTTAGTTACAAATTTTATTTGCGTCTTTTGAACTTACATAAATAATTATGAAATTACTAATCAAAAAATTTGATCGAGTATGATAAATTCGAAAACACGGTATTGCCACATAACCCAGCATCGCAATCTGAACAACAGAATCTTGTTTCTCTTATCTTCTTCCCTATACTGCCTCTCTTTGAGCAGCAAATAATACACTGCCGTGTTGGATTAGTTTTCTTCTACGTTGGGGAATCCTAGTCAAGGAAGACTTTTCAGTGAAGCGTGAAAGGGAGTGCTCACAATGGAAGAACATTTTTTGCAGAAAATTCCACCAAGTGGTACTTTTCAATCATTCGAAAACATAAAAAGCACATATGAAATAATTTGGGAAAGACCGGTTGCATAGTGTAAATTTTCATAGTGCCCGATCTACACTCGGGATGAACCAGAATGGTACGTTTCGCATGCACGAGCTTTGTTCGGGAAAAGCCGGGAAGTGGTTAACTACGATAATGATTACTATTTTTTTGAGTGATTCTCTTTTTATGGTGTAAAAAGTATTAAATGAGTTAAGGTAGTCAAAATTGCATAAAATAAAGTATTATACGTTTATTAATCATTTAATGGTAAGATATTTATTTAATGATTTAAAAATCGTTAAATAATATAAAGCAGTGCTTCTCAAAGTTTCAATATTCGCGACCCAATATATAGTCATAATTTTCCTCGCGCTCCCTCCCCCTCATACAATAACAGTGCATGAATTCAATACTTGCTATACTTACCGCTATAACTACATTATGGTTTTAACCTCATAAGTGCCACCGGCGTATATAAATGTTCCACTCAGCCAAAGCGTTAATTTCCCCGGACGTATAAATACGTCTTTCTGAAATACGATCTTCTCTGTGCACTTCTATCCGTAAGACTATTCCGAAAGCTTTGGAATGTAATAAAAGGACCTTGACAGTGTTTGCGAAGGATTTACTTATTTCAGAGAAGGTTTTACTTATTTATTCCTTTTTATCCCCCCCTCCCGAATACATCTCATACTTGCACCTACGTAAAAAACTGTGGCATTAGGGAGTGAATTGCGTAATTTTAATTGGCAGGTAAGGTATTAATTATAAACCGTATAAATCATCAAGATAAGTGTAATTTTTAAAAAAGTTTTATTAATGATAAGCCCATGGGTTTACTGGTAATTATTAAACTTGTTCTTAACTTTGTATTGTTAAATTAATTATAAAATATATTGTGCAGTACTGATACATTTATAAGTGTATTATATCAGTGAGAATGTGTATTTTACATTTTATTATGTCAGAATGTATTTTGCTTGTTTAATTTCAGTAAATTACCAATTTATTTAAATCTTTTGTTTTCGACTTTTCAATGGGCTCGCTCCCCCATCGTAGAGTTGTTGCGCCCCACAGTTTGAGAAACGCTGATATAAAAAAAGCCAAATATAAAAACCAATAATTTTGTCCAACTACAGTAACAGTATTAATCAAATCTACTTTAATTTTTAATGTAATGAAAACAATTGAGATAAACAATTTATGCTAACACATTTCTCATTATTTATGAATTCCCTGTAATTAATCACTTATCGGATGAAGAAAAATCCGAAATTAAATCTCATCAACAATTCAAATTGTTTCGGTTAATTGATTTGATAACCAAAATTTGAATTCATTTCTAAATTTCAACTACGTTAAAATATTTTAATGATATGCCTTTGTATGTCTATAAACAAGATATAGACACGTTCTCTCTCTCTCTTTTTTTGACATATTTTTTGCAGTCATAACTTCTTGGAATGTATGCATTATTTTATAGAGAACCTTTGTTAATGTATGCAGTTTTTTCCAACATATCTCAACATATTGAAAATTTTAATACTTGAACAAATATTACTTATAATTGAATTTTTTTACTATTCTTGTTTCAAAAGACTATTTTTCTATTTAAATAAAATTGGTTATATTTTTAAATGCATATTTTTTTTCATCTTCATTTATCTTTAGAATAAGGGAATTTGGTTTCTTTCTTTCTTGAAAAGTACTGCAGTGACATTGAAATTGTCCTCTAAAGTGCTCTCATTTATAATAATCACTACAAGAAGATTTTACTTCATTATATTGTAAATTAAAAGGAAAAACTTTGAGAAATTTGCAATTCTCTTTAAAAAATTAAAAATTCAAAAAAATTCTTTGCTTTTAGAATTATTTCTATGTATAAAACATTACGTTTTCCTGTAAAGTTCTATTTAGCAACACACACATATTCAATCATTTTACAAATTTACACATTGAAATCAATCCTACATTCACATTTCAAAAAATTCAAAATTTTTTAAAAATTCAGTCAAAGGCTACTTTAAAAAAAGATGGCTCAAAAAATCAACCATAGAATAATAAAATTGAAATTTTAAAAAAATGTAGGATAATTTAAATAATTAATCAGAGAGTAACTCAAAGATTCAATCAGAAAGTGACTGAATGGCTCAAAAAATCAACCATAGAATAATAAAATTAAAATTTTAAAAAATGTAAGATAATTTAAATAATTAATCAGAGAGTAACTCAAAGATTCAATCAGAAAGTGACTCAATGTTTCAATTTCAATGTTGTTTCAAAAAGAATTTAGAAAATAAATAAGTAAGTTATTTATAAAATTTCGACCAACAAATAACTCAAATGTAGTTTAAAAATTTAAAATTTTAATCAAATGGTAATGTAATCAAAAGAAGAATAATTCACTAACTCAAAAAAAGAGTTGTTATCGAAATATAACAAAAAAAAAAAAAAAAAATATATATTAAAAAAATAATTAGCAAAAAAAATTTAAAAATTTAAGTCATTCGGCAATTTTTTTAAAAAAAATGGAGATAAGGGAATTTTTTGTGGTTTTTATATTTATTTAGACATTTTAAGAAAAATATTTTAAGAAAAATTTTAAAATTAAGAAAAGAAAACGAAATTATTATTACTATATAAAATGGGAAAAATTCATCAAAATTTACAAACAAATTACATGAACGAGGCCCACTTTGTACAAGAAATTTATGAACAAATTTTAAATTTTCAAATTTTGTGATGCGTTGCTATGATATTCATTTTAGAAATGACCTTCAGAGCAAGAGATATTTTAATTTTTACAAAAAAACTAGAGCACTTTATCTTAGTTATGGTATGAAATTGCTTAAAATAAACTGTGATTATATTAACGTAAGGGACTGTAAGTTTTGTAATAAAACAGTAATCGGTAAATCTGAAGGTT
Source organism: Trichonephila inaurata madagascariensis (assembly GCA_019973955.1). NCBI lineage: Eukaryota > Metazoa > Arthropoda > Arachnida > Araneae > Nephilidae > Trichonephila > Trichonephila inaurata. Next base: position 52,039 of record BMAV01009602.1, on the reverse strand, counting down.
TAAACACTTCTACTGTTATACAGAATGCAGACAAAAAAAAATTCAGGTAATTATTTTAAAAACTTTTTGAGCAATAGCTATCCCCGTTTGAGCATTTAAAAAAACACACACACACACACATTTCGAGTAAAATGCATTTTAAAGTATGGCATCTTTCTTAAGGTATCCGACAACCTTAAAGGTGGGTTTTATCCGTGTTTTACGACAACAGAGAGGAAAAATTTTAAGAAAAAAACACCGATAATTATTATTTAAAATTGTTGTAATTCTGAAAACATTGTGAATTTTTCAAAAATCATAGTTGAGCCTCTGTACAGAAGTCTGAGCTATATACAGGCAAAATATTATTATAATAGAAGCATTTTTCATGAAAGGAGAACATTTTGAAAAAAGGTTATTCTAAGTTAATTTTTTGCCGAAATATTGTATTTAAATAAGTTTTTTTGTCAAAATGTCTCCTTAAAACAATTTTATACATGTATTCTAATCTAAGTGACACTAAATATCATGAAAATTATCCATTTATGCGCTTTTTTATAATCACGGTTCCGAACGTAGTCGAATACCTTAAAGTAGAGTGGCATCTGCACTACTCTTTACTAAAACACTTGTAGTTTTTATTCTAGTGAATGGAAAATAATAAACTTGGTATTTTTATAAAGCTAATAAGATGGTCTATAAAACAAAATCATAAAAAGTTATCAATTTTCAGCAAATTCACAATTTCAGCGTAGTCGGATACCTTAAGCAAGAAATAATCAAAATTACTCATACTTATCAAAAGGTACATAATTTCATAAACAGTATAGAAAGTAATAATGAAAAAAAGAGGGCTAAATAGCCAATAAATACAACCATGCAATTTTCTGTACAGCAATCTGTTGCCTTGACAATAGGTATTATTCCAGAACTCTCTATGGATCGTTCCGCACATACTCTACACCCGGGGGACCTCCTCTCATTCATTTGTTTAGTCACATTATTATTATTTTCTTTCTCTTATCAATACGTGATCGAACCAATAAGCGAGACACGCAAAAGCACTGAATGATCACGAGGGCAGGTATCGTTTGTGTCCACCCCCTTGTCCACCCCCACCAATTTTTTTACTCTTATTTCTCTTTAAGGAACGAAATCGTTCTGAAAAGTACCCATTTTCTCCAATACTTCTCCCGAATGATCTAATTAACATGCATGGTTTGAAGCCTCGGATCAGTTGATATATTAAAATGTCTTATTGATTTTGATACTATTAAGAGCCACGGTTTGACGCTGGAGATTACACCTAAGCACGCTATCTTAGACGGTGTGATGGACAAGAAAAATGGCTTAGGGTATAATGAATGGGGGATATACTACTGGATATCTATGTCTCCCTCTTTTCCGTAATTGTTTCCTCCTTCTTTCAGGTGGTGTTTGTTTTGTTTAGATGTTTGTTTGAAGTTGTCGTGGATAGACCCATTAGAAATAAGATAGATTAACAGAAGATGGGTATTGTTTATGAGGTTGCTTGAATGTCTATTTTTCGTAAATAAATAAATTTTGTTGAAGAGTATATTTTTGAATATCAAGTATTTCATAATATATTTTCAAGCAATTAGGGTGCTGAATATATCAGCTGAAGAATTGAAAATTCAATAATTTGTTATTATATGAAAGCCAAGATGAAAAATTTTAAAAGGCATTCAATTTGAATTAATTTTTTTATCCAAATGCGTTATAGATATTGCACATAAAATACGAAAATTCAATTAATATAAGTATATTTAATGAACATAATATGCAAAGTACATAAGAAAATTACTATACACACTGTTTCCGCTTTTGGAACTTTTTCATGGCCATGACAGCTTATTGGTCATGGTAACGTTAGCTGGAGTTTGTCGAGTAACGGGTTCCAGTCATGGTTCTACTAAACATCCACCTTATAGAGGGGCTGGTGCACCTCAAACCTTGAAAAACTGATTCTCCTGTTAACGCTAAGAAAAAACATGATGGCTATTGGCAACTGACCTGGTGGATTTGAGCCATGGTCAAGTGACATTAAAAACATTAGAGCTGGCACTCTATTCTCTTAATTTCCACAACAACCTAGTGACCGTGGTAGCCTAGTGGTCATGGTCACGGACTCGTGACCGGCATGTTGGGCCTAGTTCCACTAAAGATCCGCCGTATAGTGAGGCTAATACACCTCAAACTTTGAAAAACTAAAAATTGTCCTGTTACTGCTTAGAAAAAACATGATGGCTATTAGCAACTGATCTGGTGAATTTCAGCTACTGTCAAGTGATATTAAAAACATTAGAGCTGACACTAATGACTTAACTTAGCAACCACAGCTACTTAGAGGCTGTGGTAGCCTATTGGTCATGGTCAAAAACTTGTGATTGGCATGTCGGGCCTAGTTCCACTGAAGATCCGCTCTATAGGAAGGCTGATGCACCTCAAATCTTGAAAAACTAAACATTCTCCAGTTAGTTCTTAGAAAAAACACGAGCGCTATTGGCAACGGACCTGCTGAATTTGAGCCACGGTCAAGTGACATTAAAAACATTAGAGATAACACTTTATTCTCTTAACTTCCACAGCATCCGTGGTAGCCTAGTGTTCATGGTCATGGACTCGTGACCGGTATGTTGTGCCTAGTTTCACTAAAGATCTACTGTATAGAGGGGCTGATGCAATTCAAACCTTAAGAAACTAAAAATTCTCCTGTTACTGCTTAGAAAAAACACGAGCGCTATTGGCAACGGACCTGATGAATTTGAGCTACTGTCAAGTGATATTAAAAACATTAGAGCTGACACTATTCTCTTAACTTCCACAACATCTGAGAGGCTATGGTAACCTAGTGGTCATGGTCATGGACTCGTGACCGGCATGTCAAGTCTTGTTCCACTGAAGACGTGCCGTGTAAACGGGCTGATGCACTTTAAATCTGTCGGGGCTCAAAGTCCTCCCGTTAATGTAGTGTAGTAAATAGGTGAGTGGACTGGCACTCAGGTGTCATCCTCGCACTTCACTGTGGTTCAAAATTACGAGGGCTTTTGCTAATAACCCTCGTATTGCTGTAAGCGCTACGTTAATAAGAACTCTCTCAACCACAATTGTTTCATTCTACCTGTGGAGAAATCTTTTTTAATTGTGTTTTTTATTGATTTTTCGG
>BMAV01009602.1:14479-33409 GCA_019973955.1 Trichonephila inaurata madagascariensis | reverse complement strand
GGAGTAGCCTTAGCTTCATAGACTAGAGAGGCAACTTTCAACTGACCCAGGGTAAAAGTGCCCTTATAAACAGAGTAGTTGCAGCCTAAAGAACTTGCACTTTGCAATGGCGGCTCACTTTGACATCTTCAACAATGAGCAGGCTGCTCTAACCTTGCCAATTCCCCTCAATTTTCCAATAGAACCTTACTGATACTGATGCAATAGCGATGCTCAATACTGATACTGATGATGACCTCCCATCCAGTTAAGGTATCCGACTACGTTCGGAACCATGATTTTGCATGGCAAAAAATTAACTTAGAATAATTTTTTTTCAAAATGTTCTCCTTTTGTGAAAAATGCTTCTACTATAATAATATTTCGCCTGTATATAGCTCAGACCTCTGTACAGAGGCTCAAGTAGAATTTTTGAAATATATAACTTAGAAGTGGGTTTATCCATATTTTACGACAACAAAGGGGAGCAATTTTAAGAAAAAAACTCCGATAACTATTTCAATTGGTTGTAACTCTGAAAATAATGTGAATTTTTATAAAAAAATAGTTCAGACTCTCTGGAGAAGTCTTTACTTTATATAAGCACACACACACACACACACACACAAAATATTATTATTTTAGAAGCATTTTTTTATAAAAGGTGAACATTTTGAAAATAGGTTATTCTAAGTTAATTTTTTGCCAAAATATTGCATTTAAATATTTTTTTTGTCAAAATGTCCTTAAAACAATTTTATACATGTATTCTAATCTAAGTGACACTAAATATCAAGAAAATTATCCATTTATGCACTTTTTTAAAATCACGGTTCCGAACATAGTCGGATACCTTAAGATGCACTTCCTTCCAAATCTTAATTGTAACCACGTTATTTCAACGACCACAGCCAAACTACGTACAAGACATTATAAAGAGATGAAAATACCCCCTGATGGCCAAAGAAGTTACAATGCTGGTCCTGACTATCCTGACATTCAACTTTCTCCTAATCATGTTTTTAACTGTCCGTCTATATTGGCTAAACTCCATAATTTAGACTTAAACCCCAAGGACCATTAACTGCTTTATTGGCCAAGGGTCGTCGACATAGCAAGGACCATTTTGGAAGCCTTCGGTATCATTTGATTTTTCAACACTGCCTGGACAAGACAACAGCAACAACAGTAAGTGTAAAACTATAACCAATCCAGTTGTGGTATACAAGTCCACAACCATTCTAACTACTCTGATTGTGATATATAAGTTAGTGTAATATTTTGCTACATTTTGAAGATTCATCATAATAAAAGGTAGTATTTGTAACAACATCATGAATTTACCTGAAAATTTGAATATTCTTCTGTCTGAAAATAATGCATTTGCATAAAATAATGCAAATTTGTATGATATTAAGCAAAATAGCCTCAGAGAGAGGATGCAACAGCTGACTCTTTTCTCACGTATGCCATGGACTCTCATATGATAAATTCAGTTCTAAAAATTACTTTAATGGAATTTTTTAACGGAAAGATAATTCGTTGGATTTAAATCCATTATTATGTGTATAAAAATGTATGAAGTAATTGCAAAATTTACTTCCTTCAGTGTTATTAAAATTGCATCTTAGTAACTTTCCCCATTTACTTAGACTTTTGAGTTTTCTACCATTTAAATTATCAATTTTTTTCTTCAACTTTACTGTTTAACCCCTCTTTTAATTAACTCTCAACATAATATATTTGAGTAGTTTATACAAGCGTTTTACTCAATTTAGTAAAACTAAGGCTCTATATGTTTCACTCCAACGAAACACAGTTAAACGTTATTTGAATAACGAAAACTATATAGTTTCGGGAAGTTGAAAATAGTTATAGAAGAAATAATTTGTGATTCTTAATTGGTTAAACGTAATGCATTTTTTTATCTTTTTCTAAATAATCCGTAGTCTTTAAATATTTTTTTATTTAGAAGCCAATTTTTAATAAAAGAGAAAAATTACATCTTAAAAAAAAACTTCATTATGTTTCGTCAAAGAGTGACTGTTTAGATATAATTTTAATGAACTTGGGTTTTAATAAAAATGCTAAAAAGAAATAGTTTATTAAAAAATTCTCTTTTACATCGACAAGGAATTTTTTTTTTTTTGAAAACAAAAATTCTTTAAAAAAATATGAAATGAAAAATAAATTTTAAGTTATAAATAATTAAAAATTGTTTTTAAAAAATTAATGAGTCATTGCTTTTGTTGAATTTTTCAAGTTTTTAATTAAGAAACCAACTTTTATTGGAAGTATACGAAACGTTTTTCTAAATATATAAAATATTCCTTTTTTTATTTCACCCTCAAAAGGATTTTTGCTTTTGGAAGATTTGTCCAAGAAGTACTGTTGTTATTCATCGAGTACTTGGTATAAGTTTTATCTTTATTCTACTATCTTTACTATCGATATACTTATCTTTATCTACTATCTTTACTATCGGTATACTTATCTTTATCTACTATCTCTACTACTTATCTTTATCTACTATCTCTATCTACTACTTATCTTTATCTACTATATCTACGCCTTATCTTTATCTACTATCTTTATTCTTCTATCTTTATTCTAGGCATGATCGCAATCACTCTATGACGAGCAGCCCAATGCAGTTTAGAAACACAATAAAAGTTACAATGATTTTTAACAGTCTTGTCTGCTTATACGTCAGCGAATTCAGAATAAGAGACCATATGTTCTGCACATATGTTGTCGCGGCCCGAAGGTCGTGAATGGAAAAGGGTACGGAGAAGAAGCAGACATGATCTGAAAAATAGCTACTTTTATTCTATCTTTAACACTTCATGAGAATAGACAACTTTATAGCTTAAATCTGGAAGCAATCTGAAATCCTAACACTTAATCTGAAAAACAAGATTATTGAAAATCAATTAGCTCCAGTTAGAGTTCTTTGTAACGATCCTTTCTCGAAACCCGATAGCTCAGTCAGCTCCAATGTTATTTACTTCCACAACTCTTATGGATTTTGCGACAAATATTAATTTCAGGACGCGTGACCTCCCAGTCGCAGTTCACCTTCTCTTATTCTTACATTTCACTCCATTCCAAATATAATTGTGATGTAGAACACGTCAGGGAGAAGGGGGGCTCTCTCCTCTCTTTCTCTCCCACCAAACTCCCGAGAGGACTTTTGGCTCACTATATATTTAGAGAGCTCCCCTGCCTTACAGGCACTGTACTTCTACAAACCAACTTTTTCAGACCATCTCGGGGACCTTCATCACAGCAGTCAACGTTACTAATCCATATCCTATCTGGGCGAGTGACTAGGGTTTCTGATTTCCCGGGTTTTGCCATTCCCGGGAATGTAATTGTCGTTCCCGGGAGATTCCCAGAAATACATCAAAATTTTAAAAAATTTAAAAACAAGTTATTTTTAAATAAAATCAATATTAATTATATAAAATAAGGATACATATAAATTCCAAAATTAATACCTATTTATGTAATGAGCGAAAAAATACAACAGAATATATAACAAATTGATTATTCATTTTTAAAATAGGATTTCTGAAAGCATAAGCAATTTATACTTTTATCACTCAGCCTTATTCTAAGCTTTGTGACGAACAATCTGGCAGCAGAAAATGCTCTCTTGGCTTCAACTAACGTTGGAGGAATTGTTTTTACAGCCTCACATAGTTATATAATGTTTGGTGATGCATTTTCAGTCAAATCGAACAACTGCATCTCTTGTTTCATGATTTTGTTGAAACTGATACTTTTTTGGTTTAAAAATATAAAACTTTTGTCTTAGGGTAAATTGCTTTCTCTAATTTTTCGTTCAACGTCAGAGGTTTTTCTTTCAAAATCTCCATGCTCTCTTCTTCTGAGTGCGAAGAGTTGGATAGTGATTCCCCTTCTTCGCAGAAAAGCCTTGTCCATATCATTTGGGCTTATCTAACCAAACAATTTTTACCAGGCAATCGCGAAATATCGACATTAACTGCATTCTGCTTCGTATTTTCTCCCAAAATTCAGGTATTGCCTTAAGGTATCCGACTACGTTCGGAACCGTGATTTTAAAAAGGCGCATAAATGGATAATTTTCTTGTTATTTAGTGTTACTTAGATTAGAATACATGTATAAAATTGTTTTAAGGACATTTTGACAAAAAAATTATTTAAATACAATATTTCGGCAAAAAATTAACTTAGAATAACCTTTCTTCAAAATGTTCTCCTTTTGTGAGAAATGCTTCTATTATAATAATATTTAGCCTGTATATAGCTCAGACCTCTGTACAGAGGTTCAACTATGATTTTTGAAAAATTCTCATTATTTTCTGAGTTACAACCCATTGAAATATAATTATCGGCATTTTTTTCTTAAAATTTCTCCCCTCTGTTGTCGCAAAACATGAATGAACCCACTTCTAAGTTATATATTTCAAAAATTCTAGTTGAGCCTCTGTACAGAGGTCGGAGCTAATTACAGGCGAAATATTATTATAATAGAAGCATTTTTTACCAAAGGAGAATATTTTGAAAATGGGTCATTCAATGCTCCTTTTTTGTCAAAATATTGTACTTAAATAATTTTTTATTGTAATACTATTCTTAAAACAATTTTACATACATTTTCTAATCTAAGTGACACTAAATATCATAAATATTATCCATTTATACGCCTTTGCAAAATCCTGGTTCCGAACGTAGTCGGATACCTTAATCCTATTAAATTAACGATGTGTCTCTCATTAATTCTTTGGATTAGAGAATATTTCATATTTTTCGCAAACGCTGAATTTTGTTCGTTCAATTCTCCAATAACGAAACAAAATACACCTTCTGCAGTTAGCAAAGTTTCATTTCGACTGCATAATTTTTCTAAGCCAATTTTTACTGGCTTTAAGCCTGTTGCAATTGTAATCACAATTTCAAACTCCACATTGGCCATCATTTGTTCTTCTTTAATGTCAGTTAATGCTTTTAAAATTACTGACTTTATTTCTAAAAATCTTTCAAGCATTGCCAACAAACTATTCCAACGTGTTTAGGTATCCAAACAAACCAATAATTCTCAGGAATAGAAAAAGTACAGGAATATTATAATTTCCCGGGAAAAAAGCCCTACAAGTGACCTTCATCATTGAGCTAAAGAGATTTTATTAAGATAAATTTTTTTTTAATAAAGCTTAATTTGTTGCTATGAAAATCGCTATAATTGTATCTTTCGATCTCCTTCAAATGTAGGTGTTTAAACGAAGTTTTCACCACCTACTTGAAGACCCTCATAAGTAAAATTACCTCCCCTTAACCACCCTCTTTTAGAATATTGAATGCTCCTCCAAAAATAGCCCCTCGATAAATTAACCAGTAGAAACTTTAACGGCCCTTTCCACTCCATTTCTAGTACACTAATCCAATTTCCTATCCTAATTCGATCGCAGTCCAACGAACAATACTTTCTGACGCAGGTATTTTGGGAAAAGTCCAACAATAAAGGGGGGAACCCCGAGGAAAATTCCTGGGGCCCGGAATGAATAGAAAAGATGCTGCGCCCACGTAATAAAAGTTTTAAGCGTGAAGAAGGCTGAGAAAAGTTTTCACAGAGAAAATCGTTTTCATTTTGGAAGACTGAATTATGACGGGTGGAGAGAATCGTTAAGATTTTAAGGCCTGAGAGAAGAAGTGAAGTAAGTGAATTGGTGGGTGTAGGGCTCTAACACTTATGTAATTGGCTTAGAATTTTTGTTGGGAATGACGTGTGAAATTTTTGCCCAAATTTTTAAGACCTCCGCCCTTTTATTGTTTATCTTCTGCTATAATTTCAGTTGTTCTTTTTTTTAGTAGATGCCTTTTCTGCAAAATTATTTTTTTTTCAATTCCTACTATTAGTTCACATTCTCCCTATATATATATATATATATATATATATATATAAAGTCAGGCCTACTGGTAAAATGAGGAGGGCATCATCTCTATAATAACGTCTTTATTTTGGTTCAATCACATAAAATCCAACATGGCGGCCCTTTGGCGCCCAACCGAGTAGAACAATAGACAACAATTCGGCGAGGAGTCACCAGATAAGCCTTTTCGAGTATGCGTTCTCCTTCGTCAGCGCTCGCTCCACCTTTAAATAGGCTTATTTACCCACAAATCTCTACTCGATGGTAAAGAGTTCGCTCTATTTTCATTTATTACTTACTTAATTTTGAAGCTAAACTTTTCAAACCTGACACACACACACATATATATATATATATATATATCTTGTTCAAGTTTTCAATCTTTAATAAAATACCTTTAATTCATCCACTGAAGTCCAAATACATTTTTTTTAAACTTGTAGTGGATGACCCTTGATGTTAATACAGTTTTTCCAAATATTAATTTATTAATGAAATTTTATTTTTTTAATTTTAAATTTATTATGCTTTATTTCTGATGAAGTTATAACTAACTACAACAGATGGCACCACTTAAGTTCAAATATATATTTTTTTTAACTTGTAATGGATGACACGATGTTAACACAGTTATTTTTTCAAATATTAATTCATTAATTAAATTTAATTAACTAAAATAAAGAAACATTTGTTGACTTAAGTAGGAATTGACTTTAAAAAATATATATTTCACATGTCTTGTTTTTAACTAGGGAGGGAACCCTCTGACCTCCTAACAGCCATTATACAAGTGTTCATATTCATTGCTTAAATTGTAAAACTACTGTAATTTATATATATTATGTAGTTCCCTTTATTTGTTCTTTCTTTCCTGCAAAAATCGTTCTTGGCCATCCTCTTCAGTTAAATTCATTGCTAGAGTAGCAACACTTCATTGATAAAGTTTTCGGATTTTGATAAACTTGAAGCTCTTGCAGCTTCCTGGAAAGTTAAGCATTTAGTTCCGTTGATTGTTAATAAGTCTTCGTATGGGACAATACCTTTCTTCTCACGCAACGATTCCAGTCCAGGCAATCATTGCGATATTTTTCTGCGAAAGCTTACAATAATGTACTATCGCAACTGTATTGTCGACATTTTATGAAATGAAGCATTATTGGTGACATTATACGACGCATACGAAATTGAGGTTGCCAACTTGTCGAGTTATCTTGAACGTTGGCATTGATGCGATAGTACGTAGTAAATTTATTACAGCATCACGAAAAAAATTTTACTTACAGAGCGATATGTTTTATATTAGGCATATTTTTTTCTTAAAATGTGTATTTAAAAGTATCATTTATGCCTTTTTAGGTAAATTTTTATATAATATAAATTAATTTATTGAACAGTAAATATTTGCTTTTAATACCATGTATAATGGGGTGGATTGAAAACTTTTTTTTCGCCATTTCAAAATTTACATAAGTAGAAAAGATGCTGCCTGGGATATAGACGAATAGAAAAATAAAATAAATAAATTTTTATATTAAGTATTGCGACGAGGGGAAAGAAATTTAGGTATTTGAGTTTTTGTTTATGATAAAAAGACTGTGCTCGCAATTTGGAGTTTGCAGGAGTAATTTGAGTCATTAAAGCCAGCAGGCATTGTTATAAAAATAATCACTTTTTACTTATCACTGAACAGCTTATGATTAATTCAGGATTAATAACAATGGGAGCAATCCTCATTATTTTCCTAATCTTCGTTTATCCAATGTACCCTAATCTCTTGATCCGTTTGTAGATCACTTCTCAGCCCTATACTCTACAGTCCTCTTCAAGTCAGAGTCTTTATTATTTCCAATTCTCCGAATGGCTGTTACAGCTCGAATGATAACTTGAGGACGAACGACTCACTATCAACTATTAAGGACTACTTACTTACGATTCACGACTAACGATGCACGATTAACTTAACATACCCTTGCCAGGGATTAAATAGCATTTACATTAGCATAAAATCAAGTCATCTCTTCCAACCTCAGTTAAAGAATAATTTTCCCAAGAGGATTAGTGGAAGGACAGTGGATTGAACCAGTCACGCATTTAATAGCTTCTTTAGTTTTAGCTTTAAAAAATAATAATCTACTGTATCGAAATTACAGTTCACGATAAAGCTTAAGATTGAAAACTACTTGGACGGACGATGTGGGGAGAGACAGAGTTGGGTTATGAAATGTGTGTTACAATGTACATTGTACTATGAACTACTCTGTACTCATTTATCAGTAATTATCACTTTTGGTTATTTATATTGTAAGAAAAAATTGTTTTGAGTCTAAAATCACATCTAACCTAAATTATGTATTCTTACATTTTTTTCAAAAAATTCAACTCCTAATTAATAGCAATATTAAATTTTGAAATAAGTTTTTAAAATTATTTTTCTCCTAATCTCCAATCCATAGAACATCTTTTCCGCATAGGTAGGTTTAATAATAATTATTTTTAATTCATAATTAATTTTAATTTAATGATAATTTTTTTCTCCGTAGTATTACGATTCACCCTAATGTACACAAGCTATTTTTAAACTTTTTTTCAGGGCTTCGAACTAGAACTGAACCGGAAAAAAACCGTTATTTTGCTCGGAACGAGAACTGAAACTGAACCGAAAAAAATATCGGTTTATTTCGATTCGATATATCTTCAGTCATTTTGTTACTGTAACCAACTTATCGCTATTTTCTAATTTAAAGTCAACCATATAATTATCATCACTATTATGTCCATTGCTTATCGATTTTCTGTTTTGATGTTCGCTAGTACTTTTCTGTTTCAGTTTCACTCGAAACTATTTGTATATATAGAAGGCAGATTTAATTCAATTAATGAACTAGGAGTATAGATGATTAAGATAAGAATTAAGAATATGCATAAAGTAAAGTTATTCATTCGAAACTGAACCTAAAACCGTTATTTTTTTCAGAACGAAAACCGGAACCGAACCGAAAACCGTTATTTTTTTCAGAACGAAAACCGGAACTGAACCAAAAAATCGTTTTTTTTTTCATCGGAATGAAAACCGGAACTAAACCGACATTTTTTTCGAGTTGAACCAAAACGACAACCGGAAAAAAAATTACAATTCGAAACCCTGATTTTTTTTTTCAAAACTCTGGATGTTTTTTTACAGATTTCTTACAAAGTTCATTTTTAAAAGTAAGCTTTCTAACATTCGTTCTAAATTTTAAAAGCTCTTCGCATGTTTTGAAAGGAAAATAGTTGAATTATTTCAGATATAACGTAACAAAAGAATAAACCCTTTTTTTTTAAATTTAAAGTGAAAAAATAATATTTAAGATAAAATTTAATAATACACAGATATACACTGTTACATTATCGATGGATTCTTACTTTCATTTAATCGATAGATATCGATAATTATTTAAATTTATGCTTAGGAAAACGTCTACTTTAAAATTAATTCCTTAAACCACTTTAAGAATAAATCTTCCGCTTAACGACTTTCAAGGGATTTAAGGAAAAGAAATAGTCTAGTTGAAGTAATAGTAAACGTAATTAAGTAATAGTAAGTGTAGTGAAGTGTTGCAATAAGTATTATAATGTATTTCTTCTTAAATAGAATTCTTAGAAAAATCCGGAAAAAAAACAGAAAGTTTTTCATTTAATATTTAGATACATTTTATTTCATAAACGTTACACTAAATACAAAATTGTGATTTTGTGTACTAATTATCACACAAATATATAGCTACATGTATTTAAGATTACATATACTTACCATGAGATATTTAAATATACATTAGCTATATATTTTTGTAGAAAAAAACATGCATAATATTTTACATTTTCACTAATTTAACTTAAATTATAAATGAATAATTTAATCGAATAAACAATGTATAAACATTAGTTTATTTCAGATTTCAAATGTTTATGGAGAATTAATTATTAGATATGGTTTTGTTTTATTAAAATTGCACCTAGAACAGCACAACGGTTATTTCCAAAGAAGGTGTGCCCCTCAGGGGGCTCACCTTCTTTAGGTGAGTACGGGTTTCAAGCTCCCGAGGTGCCCTAGTGATCTTTTTCTTTTCCCAAGGGGTTTAATATCTTCGGTAAACACGGGTTTCACGTACTCGGGGTACCCCAGTGATCCTTCTCTATTTTCAACCCTCCTTCTTGTCATTCAATTTTCTCTTTTCTTCTTTTCACGTCTAGATCACAGATACGTAGAAATGTTTGGCGCAGCATAGCTAGAATTGGCTCTTGCGCCAAAAAACCTCAAACTCACTCACCCAAAGAAGGTGTTTTCTCGAAGGAGAACCCCGATTCCCGAAGGTGTTTTCAGGAGCGTATAAGTAACAAACTATCTTTTTTTAAACTATTAGACCCCCAGATTTTAAATTTGGAAATCATGTTTCTTTTGGTGAATAAAGATCCGTTTACAGCGTGGATTACGGAAATCGACTCCCAGGGTGGTTACGAAGGCATATAGATAAAAAAAAATCCTGTCTTTCAACATTACTTACTAACTTGAAATTTGAGAAGCTTGTTACTTTTGTTGAGAAGAGATCCTCTAATTGGTTGGTATCCCATTCCTGTAGAAGTCATTGTTTGAAAACAAGTTGGAAAGATATTTTTTAATAATCCAAAATGTAAAACGCTAACATAAATACACCCTCTAAATTCTACGCAGGCATTTCCCTGCGACAGTTGTACGAACAGCAAGACCTGGTGTGTGACACTACTACGCGGAAAGGTCAAATGGACTTGGTGTAGACTTTCCTGCTCCAAGGGGATTGGAAACAACAACAACAAATTCTACGTTTTAACGCAATGGAATGAAAGGTACACGCATACGTCATTGCAAAGCAGCAATAAGCTGTTCAAAACTGACTAAAACTGGTTCAAAGAACATTCGAGGACCGTATTTATACTATAATGATAAAGTAATCGTTATTCTATAGAATGCCTATAGTTAAATCGTATAATACAACAATTTTACATTCTTTAACTGAATTCTCTAGATATTTCATGAAAAACCTAGTTGTTCTATGAAATAACGGATTTCACACTTTAACAGTAGCATACATATGTCGCAGGAAAATGATGAAATTAGGAATTTCATCAAATCCCTTAGGGAGATGATCAATTGACGGGAGATGTTAAAATAACGTCTCTTCAAGGTCATTTCCCTGATAAAAGTAAAGGATTTGAACAAATCCCTGATCTGTTTCAGTGGAATGATGAAATAATATTGTCAAGAGATTAAAAGTGTTTATTTAACAAATAGGGTGCATTATTAGACGTTGAAGTAAGTAATGCAACAATAGTTAATGAAATACAAATTATTTATTCGAAACTAATTAACAAATAATTAAAAAATTAGGTCGGTATTTTTTGATGTTTAACATCTTTCCTCTCGGTTACTTACACACTAAAATATCAATCCATATGTTAATCCTACGGTGCCATTTTTTAAAAAATATTGGGATGACATTTAGGGGATCGATAGTACTACGTGTATGGTTAGGAAGTACAAGGACTCGGGCCCCCCGGGGGGGGCCCCCCCCCCCCAGGGCAGCATTTTGCCAATGCAAATCCTGACTAGTTCATTATTTCATTGAAACAGTTCAGGGATTTTATAAAATCACTTACTTTCATCAGGAAAAGGACTTTGAAGAGATGTTATTTTAACATCTCCCGTCAATTGATCCTATTCCTTAAGGATTTGATGAAATTCCTAATTTCGTCAATTCCATGCGACATATATACCGAGAGAGGTTATATGCTTTATTTTGACAGGTTTCAAAGATCTTCATTAATGCATTCATTAATATATTTTTCTGTTTTAAAATTAATGTACTGAGATCTGATGCCTTAAAAAGAAAGTAATACATCATTGTTTTTATTTTTAGAACAGAAAATCGATTCCCAGATTCTCGAGATTCCTAAAACTTATCCCAGAGAGTATAAAAAAAGTAAGAAGGAAAATTATGAATAATTCAAGTTAGGTTCTTTTTATCTCCATTTCTGGTTCATTAAGCTGATTTAATGTTAGTTTAAGCATCAGAAGAAGCAAATTAATGTTAATTTCTCTTTTTATGAGCAGCGGCTTCTTTAATATTATTTTGTTCATACAGCAAATAAGTTATCTGTTTGTACATTATCAGCTGAAATCTGTGAAAATCATACAGTCGATTTAGTAATTATTTTGATTATACAGAAAGAAAAGGGGATTTTTTTTTTTAATGTTGGAAGATTCGCATGACTGAATCTTATAAACACTGATAAAATTTTTTTGTTTGTTTATGAAATTTCAACACGGTTAATTGAGTAAAATTTCAAAATTTAATTTTATAGAACTATCTAGTGGTATATGACATGCTAATAAAAACTTTAATTTTCACTCGTATTTTAGTTCTCGTATAAACTGACCCCTCCCCAAGAAAAAATTAAGGACATCTTACACAACTGATTGTATCTTATCTCTAAATTCATACATTTACAACAAAATTTTCACATTTTAGAAATGTTTTGGAAAGTTTTTATTTTATTTTATTAAATTATTATTATTATTTTTTTTTTGTTAAACATTTTAAAAAAAATATTTTTGTCGTATTATAAAAAAAATAAAAAAAGTAACAATCTAAGCATGAATAGGGCAAAAAAAAAAAAAACCAAAAAAACAATCTTTATCATTGAAATACAATTCTAAAGACGATTTTTTAATGATCCTAATGAGATAATTACTATAATCCTAATGATTTCTGCATGTATTAAATGATTATTACGTTTATTGATTCTATTATAATTCAAAAACTGAGAAATTTATATTAATTTTTTTTTACTTGTTCAAAACTACAGAAATCTTTTGAAGAATTTAAAAGTGTTATAAAGATTATTTTTCATATATTTTATTACCGTACATTTTTTTTTCTGAAATATGATATTTTTTGTTCTTATATCATTTTTATTTATATTCGGACTTCTACTAATCCTCTTGGGAAAAATACTTTTTTTAACTTGTGGTGCTTTCTCCACTATTAACGCGACAACTGAACAACTGAATCTATATTTATATATCAATTAACAACTGAATCTATATTAACAACTGAATCTATATTTATATATCAATTCCTAATCTAATAGTATCCGCACTAGCCTTATAGTTTAGATGAATTAGCATACCGCTATTTCCTGAGTAAACAGCTACGGTCCTTAAAAAGTCAAGTCAGACTTTAATCTGGCTGGCTCTTGCTTAGGCAATGCTCCGTTGGTCTCGGCCCACTTTTGACTTATCTACACCGGCACTGTTAGGCTAACTCCAAGAATTAATACTCCTCTTCTAGACTTTATCTCACTTCACTTAGCGATCACTTCTAGCATTACTTCTCCACTTAGCGACTCTCGCGAATGCCAACATTCCAATATATATATAATTCCTAATTTGCATACACACGTTCTCTTCTTGAGTTGGTTGGAAAAAATTGCCATTTTGGCCCCAAAGAATCCCAAGAGGACAATTAGTGGAAATCGCGATAAAGCCCCGTCACAAACTGTGATTTTAATTGAAACCGATTTCCGGGGAGAGGATTTGATTTTATGTTAATGCAAATTTCTATTTGTGCTAGTCGTGGAGTAGGCGGGGTGATGAATGAAAATTGATCCTAAGCGGAAAACATAGTGTGAGCGACCGGTGGTCATACTTCATAATACTAATTCCAAAGGGAAGGATTCAGAGATAGATGAAAGTCATTCATCTTACGGCTGACGATTAAGCAAGTTGGCAACGAGAGAGCTCATGAGAATTAATTAGATAAGTGTTTATATTTATCTAATAAAATTAATAAGTTTTATTGCTCTTCTGGTTTAGTTATAAGAGTGCATTCTCATTATTTCTCATAAATTCTCATAAGTGTTGAAGGCTAAATAAAAGTGTTTAACTTTAGATAATGTCTGTTTCTTACTCGAAACCTCTCACACTAGCGGTCGAAGAGCCACGACAAAGTGGTAAGACTGTATTATTATGTGATGACCGTTGTCCATGTCTAGACTTAGGCCTAATGCCATAAACAACCATTTAGTCGAAAGGCGGCCATCGTTTGGTCCAGTTTATGCCTAGGTTTTTAAGATTGTGCACATTTATTTGTTTCAAATTACCGTTTAGTACAGCGGTACTCAACCTGCGGCCCACCGAGCCTTTTTAAGTGGCCCTGGTCATGGCCAATTGCTCTGAGAAATTTACTTATTTAAGAGCATCGAATTCAAAATTTGTTGGGAAATTCTTTCTTACGAAATGAAATATATTAATTTTGCTTCTTGCTGTTGGTGTCGTACGGGTACGAATTGATATTCTTTTTCTATTTGGAACGGCAACGGTTAGTAATAACAGACAACAGTGGAGTAGCGACCATTTTATGGGAGGAACTAATTTTTGACAATTTTTCATATCTTGCAAGCGAAAAGTATTCGAAGAAAATATATCGTTTCCAAGGCGATTGGGAGGGTGACTATTTTGTAGTGAAAAACAAACATGGATCAGTGATTTGTCACGAAAGTGCTGTACTTAAAAAATACCAATAAACAGGAATCATTCAATGACACTTTTTCTCGAAGCTCTCTTTCAAGAAGTGATACGTATGCTTTCTTGAATAGTCTTTGCAACAGCAACTAAGTGTTTTGTCAGTGGTAATATCACAGCGGTAACAAAGATATCCTATGAAATTTGTTATATTATTGGTAATCATAAGAAACTGTTTACTGATGCATAAATTGTGAAGGAGTGTTTCTTAAAGGCTTCTAATTTAGTGTTAGTAACAAAAATAAAAAAAGAATAATTAAAAAAAGCAAAACAGAAGTTATAATACTTTGATCAATTTTCCATATTTTAAATTCTACATTTAAGGTGTGGGGGGGGGGGGGGGGGGGGGGGGGGGGGGGGCTCATGTTGCAGTGCCGCCCGTGTGAAATAACTAACATACATATGCGGCTCGCATGAAATAGTTGACATATGTATGCGGCCCAGCAGAAAAAAAGGTTGAAAGTACCCCCAGTTTAGTGTTTTTGACAATGCAAGCTGTAAACTGTCTACTTTTAAAAATCTCAGGTAGTGCTTACTATTTCAAATAGGCTCATGGCATCAAAGAATCTTAAGACGTCCCTAATTCCATGCTATCTAAATTGTTAGATATACTACATTTTTTTAAAAATGACTTTTGAATTATATCAAGTTTATTTTCATTCCATGCTTTTGTTATCCGTTCACGAACTGTATTTAGACTTCAAAAGATAAGAGCATTGCACATTTCAGGTTTCTTAGTAAAAACAAGTAATATAATTTTTTTTATAAGTCATTTCCAACTTCGTCAGCAAAACGTCAGACACCATCTGTTGCAGAATTAATTTAAAATTAAAAAGTAAAATTTAATTAATGAATTAATATTTGAAAAAAAACTATATTAACATCAAGGGACATCCACTACAAGTTTAAAAAATATATTTGAATTCGAATGGATGAATAGAAAGTATTTTATTAACGACTGAAAATTTGAACATATTGAAAGTTTTCACAATCCACCAAAGTCTTTATTTAATTTTTCCATTGTATATAAAAGACAGATTTGTTTTTACAATTTCAAAGATAGTCTTGCTCTTTTTAAAAACACTGACCTAAATGCTTTTGTTGTTTACTTTTTATAGATAATGAGAACTAAATGTCATCCATTATGTTTTCTGACAAAGACTGGTACAACAAAAAGAAAACTTGGAAATTATCCAAATTCCCAGTTTGATAATTATAAGACAACATTTTCTTTCTTGAATAATAATCTTTTTTCGTCGCATATATAAAATTACCAATAATTAAAAGGATAATATTTTGAAAGCATTCAATCTTCTGAATTAGAAGTCAGTAATGCATTTTAAAGCATTAAAATTATTGTACCGAAATTATATAAATTTCAAAGGAAAAATTCAATGTAATAAATAATGTAATGAGTTTAAATTTCTAATAACATTTTCATCTTATTTAATTATTTTGTCTCTTGTACATAAAATAAAACATACTTTCCGAAAAACATAAATTTACCTCGAGGCTTTCAAAAGTAAATTTGTTAAAAATAGAAATTATTACAATTTACATATATATAAACTCTGTTAGCAGATTAACAATCTTAGTTCTTTACTTGAAAAAATAAGATTTTCATTACGCATTACAACATATTTATACGAGGTTCATTTAAATAAGATGAGTTCATCAGAGTTTTTTTACTATGAGAAAAAAAGAGAAATAATGAAACATAAAGAAATAAATTTAACAATAATAATAACGAATAAAAGTTTAAAAGGGAAAAAAAAGATTAAAAGAAATAGAGATGGGAGGGAGGGGAATAACAGAGTTAGTTTTACGGGGTATTAACGTAAGAGGAAATAAAAATATAAAGTAAAAATACATTTTTAAAGAATATAAAAAATTCGAATATGAAATTAAAATTTAACTAGATACTAATAATCTAAATTAAAAATCCGTCGTTGTTGTTACTAATACCGCTTGTCTAACTATGTCTGATAGAGTCTCACGAAATTCATCGCAGCAAGGGCTAGATGTACGCCTGTCGTTAGCCGTAGCTTCGAGCACCATGTTGGTGACAGTACGTTTTAGCTCGGTTTTACCTCAATTTTGAGGGAGAACACCTTAGGGGTGGTCAGGGGCCTCCCACCTCTTTTCCCCTTCCACCAACATCACGAGAGGACTTGTGGATCGACAGTTATTTAGAGTACCCCCATGCCGCAAAGGCACCCTTCATTTACAACAGCGCTTCTCAAACTGTGGGTTGCGCCCTCTAGGAGGGCGTGATAACCCTATGAGGGGGGCGCGAGCATATTGAAAAGTCAAAAACAAAAGAGAGAGATTTAACGAAATTATTAACTTACTGAAAGTAAACAAATAAAATATATTCTAACATGAAAAGTAAAATACACATTTACACTGATATAATACCTTTATAAATATATCAGCACTGAGCAATGTATTTTACAATTAACTTAACAATACTAAGTTAAGAACGTTTATAATTACCAGTGACCCCATCGGCTTTTCATATATAAAATTATATACCAAAATTAACACTTTTCTTGATAATTTGTTCGGTTTATAATTAATTCCTTAAATACCGATTAAAAATAACGCGATTCGCTCCCTAATGCCACCGTTTTACTCGTAGGCTAGTGTATGGTGCAATGCGTGCTGTACATTAGGGGCCGGGGAGTAGAAAAGGAACAAATTAGCAAATCTTCTGAAATAAGTAAATCCTTAGCAGACACTGTCAAGATCCTATTTTTGCATTCCAAAGCCTTTTGAATAATTGTACAGATATCAATGCACAGAAAAGATGATATTTCGGGAAGACGTATATATACGTCTAGGACAATTAACGCTTTGGCTGAATGAGACTTTTATATACGTCTGTGGCACTTAAAAAGTCGCTTTAGTTTTTAAGTATTGTGTTATTGAATTCAATACATTGTTATTGTATGGGGGGGGGCACGATGAAAATTATGACTGAAAAGTGAGTCGCAAATATTGAAAGTTTGAGAAGTACTGATTTACAAACATCCATACCTTCAAATTTTCCTGAATTTTTCAAAAATCATACTTGAGCCTCTGTACAGAGATCTGAGCTATATACAAGCAAAATATTATTATAATAGAAGCATTTTTCACAAAAAAGAGAACATTTTGAAAAAAGGTTATTCTATGTTAATCTTTTGCGAAATATTGTATTTAAATAATTTTTTTTTGTCAAAATGTCCTTAAAACAATTTTATGCATGTATTGCGACATAGCCATCCTGTGATGACTATGTCGTTCCGGATCCGCGTAAGCTAGAGGTGTGGGATTNCTTTTTTAAAATCACGGTTCCGAACGTTGTCGGATACCTTAATATAACTTACAAGATTATCCACAGTACATATATCTCGTGATCCACTTGTAGATCCCTTGTCAGCTCTTTCCACAAACTGCTACAGTCCTTTTCACAAATCAGCTTCTCTATTGTTTCCACTTCTTCGAACGGCAGTTATAGTTCGAACGCGAAAACTTGAGAACGAATGATTCACTATTCATAATTCACGACTAGATATTCATGATTAACTTTGTCTGGGTTTAAATAGCATTTACATTAGCTTGAAATCAAGTCATTTCTACGGAAGGCTGTTTTGAACTCAAACCACGTTTAAAGAATAATTCCCTCAAGGGGATTTATTGAAGGACCTCGGATAGAACCCGTCACAGCCTGAACTGGTACTCCATTCTCCTAACTTCCACACCATACCAACAAGAGGACTTAGAGCAGCGGTACTCAACCTGTGGCCCACAGAGCCTTTTTATAAGTGGCTCGGTCAAGACCCATTGCTTATGTAAGAGAAATGTATTAAAAATTTGGTGGGAAATTCTTTGACAAGAAATCAAATATATCAATTTTGCTTTTTTGTTGTCGATGTCGTACGGCTGCGAATTGATATTCTTTTTCTATTTGTAATGGTTACGGTTAGCGATAACAGACAACAGTAGAGTAGCGACAATTTTGTGGCTGGAGCTAATTTTTAACTATCCTTCATACCTTGCAAACGAAAAATATTCGAACGGTTTGGAGGTTAAATGTTTTGTAGTGAAAAACAAACATGGATTAGTACTTGTTTGATTTGCCTCGAAAGTGTTGTATTTAAAAATATCATTAAAAAGGAATCACATTCAATGACACTTTTCCTCTAAGATCTATTTCAAGAGATGTAAATAGGCTTTATTGAGTATTCTTTGCAACAGCAACAAAGAGTTTTGTCAGTGGTAATATCACAGCAGTGACAAAGACATCCTATCAAGTTTGTTATACCATTAGTAATCATGTGAAGCCGTTTACTGATGCAAAAATTGTGAAGGAACGTTTCTTAAATTCTTTTAATTTAGTGTAAGTGACAAAAATGAAAAGAAAAAAAATGTAAAAAATAACAAATAAAAAAA
>BMAV01009600.1:0-13006 GCA_019973955.1 Trichonephila inaurata madagascariensis | reverse complement strand
AAGAAAAAATAAATTACTTATACAAACTTTAAAAAAGCGAAAAGAAAACAACGAGATAGCCCTTAGTGAGCGTCAAAAGAAAAAAAAATGAAATGTGCGTTGTAACGTCAAGGTCAATATCCCCAGAAATCTGGGATTAAACATTAAACCCAAGGTGCAATCACGTTTGATTAATTTAAATAGTATAGAAATAAGCACACTTATCTTAATATAGGAACCTTGACCCAATTGATTATCTTTGTATGTTTTCCAATTTGATTAACAACACCCCCGGGTCATTATCTTATTCACGCTTCTATATCCACTTTCAACCAATCCCCCACCTACTCTACTACAAACGCTTAAATAGAAGTTCTAATTTTTGCAATTCCCCCTTTTTTCACAAAAGATTTTTCCAACTGAAATCACAGCAAAAAAAATTTTTAAAACACGGGGTTTAGGGTTTTTGGGAAAAAGACCCGCACCTTCTATACATCGCTGTGACTGAAAATATCTGGGTGTAGAAGAAGAAAGAGGTGTGGTCACATCAAAGTGGTTTCCAGAATCGGTTAAACATCTGTTTTGCCTCAGGCACGAGGGAAAAATACAATGACCCATCTAGCCATTCTGCTCACCTCCGTGCAAAAAAAATTGAAAGTATTGCGGACAGTGCCCTCAAAAAAAGTACAGTACCACTAAATATATTAATTACTGGCACAGGTTCGCATCAGAGCTCAGGTGCCCCCCTGGGGAGGAAACTGGGCGAAAAAAACCATTCGGGTGATTGGTATTCGCCATAGGTGCCGCACTAAAAGCGGGGCCAGTTTCCAGGATGTACAGGTCCGCCCCGGTTGAACCAATTGCAGCCCATTAGAAATAAAAAAAATATTTAAAAAAACTTTTAAAAATGTTTTTATTTTTTCATTTCTACAACCTATTTTTAATAAAGAAACCATTAAAACATTTAAAAGTGTTCTGTACTTATTTCTTTGATATCAAAAAAATAAACTGAAGAAAAAAATATAAATATAACGTAATGTGAGTGATACCTTTTTTTGTTAATATGTACCCCTTTGGGGGATATTAAATTATATTTGATTTTAGAATTTAAAGAAATGCCGGTCTAGTTATATTTTTTAAGCTTTTTAATCTAGACGAGAAAAAAAAGGTTTCTTATTGTTTTAGTCAAAGTAAAACATTCATATCACTTATTTCTTCTGAAACAACTCTATTACACGAAGAAAAACCCACGTTTTTCTTTCCCAAATTTTTCTTTTTCACACAGAGATCAAAATTACATCTCCAAAAGTTATAGGAAAATTTAAAAAATTTCCCTCCGTATCCATTCCAGCAATTCCTTTTAGCATAACTCTTAACTCCTCCCCTTTCAAAAGCTCTCGCTACATCTGAAAAGAGTGTGAAACACACTTTAGAACGTTTTCTGCCTTTTACACCCTCCCTGCTTTTCATTTTTAAAACTCCGTCTGGCGAGTTTCTAATGGACCGAAAAACAAGGGAATCCTTTCTAGCGAGAGGTAAAGAGTTTCTATTTTTGGGGGAAAAAAGAGGAATCCCTCGGAATTCTTTTTTTTGTTACTTGTACATTTTTCATCTATACGCGACGTTGCTTTTTATTCACTTCGCGTATGTTATGCCTAACGCGTTCTCATTTACCGGGTATTAGGATGGCATCTTATTTTTTTGCCTTTTTGGGCAAAACCCCCCGTTTTTGCGTTTTTTTTCCCCCAAAATGGATCTGATAAACTCGGGAAAAAATGGTCTGAGTGGGGTTTCCCTTTTTTAAAGATAGGACATTATTTTCTTACCTGTATTAACAACCCCAAAAAAAAATCTTAATAATTAAATTTATGGAAAGGGGTATTTCTATTTTTTTTCCAATGATTTAAAAATTTTTTTCCCGGGACAGGTTATATTTTTATTCAATAAGGGTATAAAAAAGATAATTTGCTTCCCAAGAAAAAAGATTTTTAAAAAATTGTTTTTAAAGCTGAATCGCGTGGTTGGTTTTTGGGGGCCCTTTCTGCCCCAAAAGGTTCGGTTCCCACCCCGGCCCAAAGCCGGGGGTTTTAATTTTACTTCGGCCCGGGCAAAATTACTTTGGTTTGGGCCAAAAGCCCTGGTTTTTCTGTTTTTTAGTTTTTCCCCCAAAAAAATTTAACCCAACCCCGGGCCCAAAGCCCGGGTTGGATTTGGGGGAAAGGGGGGGCGAAAATTCCCCGCAGAAGGTGGTATATTTTTCCCGGCATTAAAAGGTGGTGCTCCTCTTAAATTCTGGAAATTAAAATTTAAAATCCCAATCCCCCACTTGGAAAAAAAAATTGCCCTTCAAAAAAAAAGGGCTTCGAAATTTTTGGGTTATTTCCCTCCCTTATTTAGGCACCCATAAAAAATAGAAAGGGGTTTTTTTCCTAGAAATGCCTTTTTTAGGAAAAATTTTAAAGGGGGAAAATCCAAAACTTTTAATTAAAAATTTTTTAAAAAAATTTTCCCTTTTTAAAAAAAATTTTTCCAAATTTTTTATTTTGTTTTAAAATTTAATGATTTTTCTAAAAAAAACAGAAAGGGTTTTTCTTTTAAAACCCAAAATTCAAACCCAATTTTAAATTTTTGGGAAAAAACCTTTTTAAAACCCCTTTTATTAAAAAGATTTCTTCAAAAACCCAAAAAGGATTTAGGGCTTTTTAACCCCAGATGTTTTTCCCAAACCCCCCGGGTATTAATTAATTTTCAACTTTGATTTGGGTTTTAATTTAAACTCGCACTGAAGCAACAGGGGGGTTTCCGAAGGCCCCGTTTTTTAAACCAGGTTAAGTGACGGGACGAAACCAGGGGGGACCCCTCCCCAACTAAACCCCAAAACCCCAAAAGGGAGGAAACTTTTTCATTTTCGCCAATTTTAAGGGGTGTTCGTCCCCGGCGGGTCTTCAAGTGGTAAGGGGCCCAAACCTTTCCCCTCCCCGGCCGATATTAACCATTTAGAAGCAACTTTTAAAAATTTTTAAATAAATATATGAGCACATAAAAGTTAGTCAAAAATTAATGCATTTAATATAAGTTAGTTAATATCACACACATTACAATTAGTAATAATTATTTTAATAAGAATTATAATTTATTATCCTAAGTGTCCAAAATATAAATATGATTTGAATTAAAATTATTTAAAATAATTAAATTAGTACTTTGACTTTTCAAATAAATGTCTCTTGATAAATTATATCATTAATTGTATTTAATAAATTATCTGATACTAGTATATATTTAAATTTAAAAGTAAATTCCCTAAAAAAGCTTTTGTTATAATGGAAAATGAATAAAAAAATGGGAGTTTTTTAAACATTCTTTGGGTCTGCTCTAGTTTTGGGATTTAAATTACTAGATATTGTAAGTGTATGGAAAGATCAAGAAAATTTTATCATCCATTTATATTGCGTGGAAAAAATAGAAAATAAAAATACCAAGCAATTATAATAAACCCTGCATTATATTCGACTCATAAAATTCCATTTTCATGTGCTATTATATTAAAACTACATTTAAATCCTTTTTGTTAATTTAATTTAGAATTTTTCAAACATTTGTATTTTTTAAATAAGTTATCTTTACGAAATAGTAAATATATAGGGTTACACACACGAATTTTTTGTGTAAAATAGTGTAAATAATTTGTATTTGGATGTGTAAAGTCTTTATATTATTTTATCTTATATTTATATATTTTATGTTAAAGTTGTAAAAATTTTGGAAAAGGGTTGCCCCCCAGTTATAATTTGGGGGTTCAATAAAGGGAAATTTGGGGAAGAGCCAAGTTGGCGACCTTTTCGGGGAAACCCTGTTTGACTTTTTTGGGCCGAGTTCGGGATCTTATGGGTTTTCAGGGAAAAAAAAAGGGGGAAAAAACACACCCCACGATCTTTTAAAGCAAACGGGTCTTTTTGGGGAATCCCCGGTCTATAAATTGAAAAATGCTCCCGAAATGGGTATAATATTTTTGGGGGTTTTGACGCATTGTTGGGATTGATTGACCGAAAAAATTAGTGATTACCCCCCGGGGTTTAACGAAATTGTTTGTGAATAATTTTTTTCAAATTAAATTTTTTATTTTAGACCTGATAATTGCTGTTGAAGGCGTAAAATACTTTGATATTTTTCTGCGGGTTTTTGCTGGGTGAATCCTTTTTTTTCAAAGGGTTTAAATTTTTGGAAATAAAAATTTATTGCTCTTTAAAAAACTTCTTGTTCTTTGGGGGACCGATTTTCTAAAAACCTTTGAACCCCGATCCCCGGGAACAATATATTTTAAATAGATTTAAAAAAAGCCATTTTGAAAAATTTTGAGAAACAGAATTTTTAAAACCTAACCAAATGCATTCAAAAAGTGTTTACATTTTTTCAAACACTTGTATCTTTCAAATTAAGTTATCTTTATAAAAAAATTAAAAAATTTTTTCAAGGATGGTTCATAAAATATTGAGGGGGTAAAACCCAAAAGAAATCAAACTTATTTTTTCAATTTTTAAAACACCCAAAAAATTTAAAAACCCTTTCAAAAGAAAGTTCCCCCTTTCACTAATACAAAAGCCCCCAATTTTTATCTAATTTTTTACAAGATTGTTTAAAATCACCTTTTGTGATGCTTGACAGCGTTTCCGTCGTTTTTCCCCCCTTAACCCTAAGAACATCAACAAAACGTTTCCTTTCATGCTCTTTTCATTCGAGGAAACAAAAAAAAAACCTGGGGGCATACCCCTTTTTTTTTCAAGGAATTTTGGAGAATGGGGGGTTTTGTGAGTAGGGTCATTGTCAAAATTCGCTGAAATTTACTCCTAGTCACTCCCGACAGCTCCATAATTTCTTCACTGGTAGGTCGTTGATCCTTATTAATTTTACGGATTTTTTCAACATTTCATGTGTTCGGGACGAGGAAAAGTGACCAGAATTAAGTTTATCATGAATTATTTCACCATTTTTAAAACGGAAAAAATATTTAAAACACCCGAGTTTCCCCCTTTTTTAAACATTAAAATTTATAAGCCCCTTTTTTTCAATTCCCACTATTAGCTCCACTCTCTTTTATTTATTTATTTATCTTGGTTTGGGAATTTTTTTAATCGTTAAAAAAAATACATTTTAAAAAGGGCCCCCTTTAGCTGAAAAAAATTTTGGTTAAAAAACATATTTTTTTTAATTTAAAAATAAAAAATTATTTAAATTTTAATTAATAAAAATTAATTTTTAAAACTAATTATTCAAAAAAATTTCAAATACAACCACGTTGGCATCATTTTGGGGCTTATGACTATTTTGGGCGACTTGTGTCAAAACTTTTAAAAAGGTTTTTTTTTCACATTTTAAAAACGCTCATTTGAACTGGAAATTTTCTTTTCGCTATTTTTTGGGGTAAAAAAAGATAATTTGATTTTTAAAAATTTAAATTTACTGAAACTAATTTTTTAAAAAAATTACAGATACAACCACTTTTGGGTTTTTTTTATTTTTAGCGACTTGGGTCCAAAAAATTTAAAAAAATTTTTTTTTTCCCCCCTTTGTTTTAAAAAACCCTTTAGTTGAACTGAAATTTTTATAACGATTGTTTTTTGGGTGACAATACGACCATCAATGATAATTAAAAAATTAATGACCACTTAAAGTTGTGATTCTTTTCCCATGTATATAAAATATTTATATTAATTTTAACTATTTAATAAAAAGTAGCTAAAATAAAAAAAATTTTTTTTTTAAACTAAATAGGAATTAACTTAAAAATTTTTTTTTTAATTTGTTTTTTAACATTTAAAGTTTTTGTTTTTCTTTTCCTAAAACAAAAGCAAATTTTTATTGACGCTCAGTATTCAAGGAAATTAACCATTACAAAAACAACGACCACATAAAATAATTGTTACTACAAAGCCCGCCAAAAAAGTCCTTTTTTTTTTTAATTGACGGTACTCCCCAGTGGGGGGTTTATCCTTTGGGCCCTTGGGGGGGGCACCCCCGGGGGGCCCCCAAGGGGGTTTAAAGGGGGCCCCCTAATTTGGAAAATTAAAATGTTTTCTGGTAAAAGTTTAAACCCGATTACGAAAAGGGGGGGGGAGATCTTCTTCCCCAAGGGGCCCCAAATTTCTTTTAAAACGGCCCCTGGGTACTCTGCTTATTTTTAATCAGGAATATTAGCTCTATGAGCTCCTAGCGTCAAAAATAGGTTTTGTAAAAATTTGTACACCAAAAAAAATCAGTTTGGTTTCTTTTGGTATTTCTCCGTATTTGTAACAGAAATATTCACCATTTATATATGTGTTATGAATAATAAAAACTACACATATAAGTAAAAAAAAAAATACCTATGAACATGCTGAAAAAATGTTTTTGAAAAAGAATGTTCTCCATCAGTGGTACATAGAAGGGCGGAGGGGTTCTAGGGGTCCGGACCCCTAGTTTATAATTCTAGCCTATTGCTTATAATTCTATAAGTATATAGTACGTAAAATTTAATTAGATATTTATTATAAATGATTAATTTTATTAATTAATACTAATTATTTATTCAATAATTAGTTTTTTCCTGTTTTTTGTTCCCGAAAATCGAACAAAATCAAAAGGAGCTTGATACAAGAATGGTGGACTTTCGACCCTGGACCCCTTGAAAAATTCCTGTGTGCGCTACTCCATATAATTTAACACACAGTTAGTGTACGCAATATTTATTTTAGTATTAAACTTGAATTTCATGTATAATACGTGGTATTTTTAGGAACTAATTTCTGCAGAATCACAAAGCGTTTTCCGTGCAGTCGTAATAAAATTAAGACATAGCTTATCAACCAGTGTGTCATGGAGAAAATTCGGTTTCCCCTAATTCACAGAAAACTGACTTAATTCGTTTTCGCTGGAATGGATTTCACCTACAGATCTATTCTCTTTCAGCATCATATATATCGTCTTATATAAGAACAGAAAAGGTTCCATTCTTTCGTTCGATTGAGACAAGTACTCGCTCACGCCTTTTAAGCAAAGTACCGATACGCCTAACAAGAACTGTTGAAATACCTTTTAAGATAGATCTTAAAGTGCTCCTGAGATATATCAACTATGATTTAGTCTTAAAGACTCCTTTGTCTCAGACTTGTTGATGCTTGGTAAATGAAAGGAGACTCTTTCAAGTAACTTTTAGATTTTGTTCCTCAAAAATATTTTTATTTTTACTCATTGACATTTTGAATTATTTTATCAAATGAATACATAAAGGATCTTAAAAAAAAAGAAAGAAAGAAATTTTTTTTGAACATTTTTGGAAAATTAGTTAAATATAGCTTGTTTCAAATCGTTTGATGTTAGTAATAAAGAAACATAAAAGAACTGAAAGTCTTCATAAGAAATGCTTGTTTCGAATATTGGTAAATATATTAAAACGTTCTAAAACAATTATTGATTCTGTATTAAAATGTTCATATACGTATATTCTAATTTTGGAAAAGTTTATTGTAAAAAATAGAACATTTTAATTCCAAAGATCTACGGGGTTTTTCCCTCATAAATTCTTTTTCCGTTATCAGAACTGGAAGGAAATTATGAGATAAACACATACAAACAGAGAGTGTATGTGTTTATAACGGTGAACGAACGAATAACGGTGTGGTGTGTAAATAAATTGTATACAGTATTGTTGCAGATAGTTTTTGTTACAGTGGAATTAATTTACTTTTTATCTGTTTCATTATTTGGAAAAAAGGAAGAAAATCCATAAACTGGTATCTATTGATTTTCTTTTTTTCGGAATATTTCAAATTTGCCAACCATTGGACTGAACAAATATTAGCCATTGAAATACCAATCATTAGACCCAACTCCGGATGGAGTATTCTATACCCATCTCAACTACATGTACGAGGAATCAGTGTATCTGAATTCTCTGATGTATTTAAAACAAAAATTTACAATAAATAAGTAATATAAACAAAAAATTTTAAAGTTATCCAACTTAGGCCAACAAAGAAAATTTATTTTAGTTACTTTTTATTAAATAATTACATTTAATATAAATATGTATATACATATGACAGAATCACAATATTAAGTGGCGAAACACCTTCCAAATTAACATTAAAAACTTTTTAACCACATTAAATTTGTAAGTATATTTTTTAATAAAATTTGTTGGTTTGAATTTATCTTGAAACCAGTGTAAAAGGAATGCTGATCTCTAACTAGCATATGATTATTCAGGTAATTTTTTTTTTTCATCACAAATTTTACGAAAGCTGTTTTATCCGATGGCGCTGCCATCTAGACGAATAATATCGACTTAAATATATCTCTTGAACTATAAATAATTAATTTAATTTAATTAATTAATTTAATTTAATTATAAGTAATTAATATTTAACTGTATTAACATAAAGCGTCATCCACTACAAGTTTAAAAAATGTATTTGAGCCTGAGTGGATGCATAAAAAGTATTTTATTAACGATTGAAAATTTGAACAAGGTATATACATACATATAGGAAGAGTGTGAACTAATAGTATAAATTGAAAAAGCTAAGAAAATCATTAAAGTTCAGTAGAAAGTTTAAATATTTATAAGATAATCGGGCCTTTGAAATTGTTACACAAGCATATTAAAATAGTTTTAAACTGTGTCAGTTTAAATAGAACGATTTTTTTTTTTAGAAATTAAATTATATATACCTATTCTTATATAAAATAATTTTTCTTTTATTGTATGGCATTTTATTTTGTTTAGTTAAACTCTTATTTCACTTATTTTTAACTTTTATTTTCCTTATCCTATAAAATTTTTTTAAAATTTATTGTTATTTTCTCAAAATATTTAACGTTATGGTCCAACAAATGTTTTTGAACAGGATATAAAAATCTATCAAAATTGTGTGTGTGTGTGTTTTTCATACTATCACATGATTAAACGACGTTGTTATTAGTCATTTTTTTTAAAATTTCTGAAAAATATACGACATTAATTTTTCCTTTTTTTTTTTCTAAAGTTATCAATTCCTTAACCAAACTTAAGCATCTACTTAACACATTCCGATATTCACGTAATTTGAGCTTATTTTAAAGTTGAAACATGCAAACTGGTATTTCTCTTTGAACTTCAGCTCCGTGGAACTAATAAGAAGAATAATTTTAGATCAAGACATTTCACATAAAAATACGCAATAAATTTGTGTTTCGGGTTAGAACAGTGCTTCTCAAACTTTCAGTATTTGAGCCCCAATATTAAACTATAATTTTCATCACCCCTCCCCCGTCCGTACAAATAACATGCATTTAATTCAGTAATACTTTACTTTGACACTAATGAATATGCAATACGACATTTTCTTAAGTGCCACTGGCGTATATAAATGTCTCGCTCAGCCAAAGCGTTAACTGCCCTGTACGTATACATACGTCTTTTCAAAATACGATCTTTTCTGTGCACTGCTATCCATAAAATCATTCTGAAGGCTTTGTAATGTAATAGAAGTACCTAGACAGTGTTTGCGAAGGGTTTACTTATTTCAGAGGATTTGCCTATTTATTCCCCCTCCCCCCAATATATCACATACGCGCACCTATGTATCAAACGGTGGCATTGGGGAGCGAATCGCGTAAATTTTAATCGGTAATTTGGGAATTAATTATAAACCATTCAAAAATTATCAATAAAGTGTCAATTTTTATATATAATTTTATATATGGCAAGCCCATGGGATCACTGGTAACTATTAAATTTATTCTTAACTTAGTGTTCTTAAGGTATCCGACTACGTTCGGAACCGCGATTTTGGAAAAGCGTATAAATGGATAACATTTATGATACTTAGTGTCACTTAGATTAGAAAATGTATATAAATTTTTTTTTAGAATAGTATATTACAATATAAAAAATTATTTAAGTACAATATTTTGTCAAAAAATGAACATAGAATGACCAATTTTCAAAATATTCTCCTTTGTGGAAAAATGCCCTATTGATAATATTTTGCCTGTATATAGCCTGACCTCTGATAGAGGCTCAATTAAATTTTTTAAAATATATAACTTAAAGTGGGTTTATCCATGTTTTACGACAACGGAGAGGGGAAATTTTAAGAAAAAAACGGCGATAATTATTTTAATGGGTTGTAACTCTAAAAATAATGTGAAGTTTTCAAAAATCATAGTTGAGCCTCTGTACAGAGGTCTGAGCTTATA
This sequence comes from Trichonephila inaurata madagascariensis, assembly GCA_019973955.1. NCBI lineage: Eukaryota > Metazoa > Arthropoda > Arachnida > Araneae > Nephilidae > Trichonephila > Trichonephila inaurata. The sequence continues at coordinate 2,809 of BMAV01009600.1, read as the reverse complement.
TACAGGGAAAATATTATTATATAATAGAAGCATTTTTCACAAAAGGAGAACATTTTGATAACTGTTCATTCTAAGTTAATTTTTTGCCGAAATATTGTATTTAAATAATTTTTTTGTCAAAATGTCCTTAAAACAATTTTGGATATGTATTTTAATCTAAGTGACACTAAATATCATGGAAATTATCCTTTTATACGCTTTTTTAAAGTCACGGTTCCGAACGTAGTCAGATACCTTAAATTAATTATAAAATACATTGTACAGTACTGATACATTTATAAGTGTATTATAGCAATTTTTAATTTCATTTTTTTATATCAGAATGTATTTTTTGTTAGCTTACTTTCAGTAAATTAATAATTTTTAAAAATAATCTTTTGTTTTCGATTTATTTAATACGCTCGCGTCCCCCTCATAGAGTTATCACACCCCTTAGAGGGTCGCTCCCCACAATTTGAGAAACACCTGGTTAGGAACATAATACATTTTTTAAAGCTTAATATTATCTAATAAATTCTTTCCAGATATAAAAAGACAAATACTTAAGTTATAGAGCGTAGAAAAAAATATTGTTACATATTTTGAAAAGTAGAAGTTGAACGCGCGTCGCATCATTCAATTTCATTTAAGAAAACTGAATTTCAAAGAATTGTAAGCAGTAGTGTTAATATTTTATTTTAATATCTATCTTCAGCAAGAAAATACAGAATTATCCACAATAAATTATGTGAGATTTAAGTACAACTTTTATTTAAATAATACTGGGTATATATTTTATTTTTAATTGTTTATTATAATTACATGGAATCCAAAAAATGAGTAACAAAACACTACCATAAAGTTATACATGAATAAAGATTTAGAGATTCGTTATTTTTGAATGCCGAAACCTAAAGCAACATGAGGGCTTTTAACGATGGACATTATACCTTTGAGCCTTAGGTCAAAGACGTTATTGAGCTTTAGAAAGGCACACACACACTCTAAACTTCCACATCACATCAAAATAAATGGCATAAGAGAAAGTTTGATTCCATTTCAATTTGGTTCGTCCTCTGAAGCAGATCGAGAGTTATTGGCGAATGGAGCTGGTAATTTTGAGCCACATTCAAAGACATTCGAGCCATATTCGAGGACACCTGAACTGGCACCCCGTTCCAAACTTCCACACCATTACAACGGGAAAATTTTGATCTCGATAGATTTAAAGTGCATCAACCCCTCTACTTGGCAAATCTTACCTTGTCACGAGTTCGAGTCCAATACCACTAAAGACCCGCCGTGTAGTGCAGCGATGCACGTTAAGTCTGTCGAGAGCTGAAACGTCCTCCCGTTGGTGTGGTGTGGTAGTTAGGAGAGGGGTTCCAGCTCAGGTGTCGTCCTCGTCACTTGACCATGGTTCAAAATTACGTGGTCCGTCACCAAAAGCCCTCGTGTAGCTGAACAGTGCGACGTTAATATTCAATCAATCAATCAATCGAGGCCGCAGTAGTCTAGTGGTCAAGGTAACGGACTCGTGGTCGGAGTGTCGTAAGTTCGAGCCTAATACGGCTGAAGAACCACCGTGCAGAGGGGGTCGGTTCACGTTAAATATGTCGACGTTTAAACATCCTCCCGTTGGTGTGGTAGGCAGCTAGGAGAGGGGATATCAGCTCAGGTGTCATCCTCGTCACTTGACTAAGGCTCAAAATTACGAGATGTGTCACCAACTGTCCTAGTGTTGCTTTATAACTCAGTGGCGCAACAGTCCATGAGGACCAAGGCCTACTGTGCCCATCTCAATATACGTGATTTTAGGCCCTGAGGTCCAAGAGTAGGTTTCGGTCAGGTGGTCTGTCTATAATCGTCCTACTGGAAGGACGAAAGGCTGAGTCGACCTTGCCCAGCCCGAGTTTGCTTTATAGTGCGACGTTAATATGACTCTCAAAGGCATATTTATGATAAAACTGGCTGGGTGGCGTAGTTGGTTTGTTTTGCTGGCCTTGTACACCCAAGTTTGCGGGTTCGACCCCGGCCCGAGTCGGTGGATTTTCATGATGCAGAAAATCGTCACCAAAAGCTCTCAAGTAGCTGAATAATGTGACGTTTATATTCACTCACTTACTCACTCGACAAATCTTTAGTGGCACTGTTTTTCGAACCCGTGACTCGACAGCACCTGCCACGTGTTCTGACCCCCTGTTCCTGACCACGACCACTTTGTGACATCTCACGCGTTCTTCCTCTAACATAACCTCTGTGTTCTTTGACGGCCACGATTAATGGCAAATCATTTCCAACACAAATCCAAGAAGTGAAACGAAGCATAGATGCAAACAAGATAACCTTTAAAAGGATAGAAGTTTTAGTGAGCGGGATGGCAATTTAGAGAAAGTTCAGTTCAGAGAAGATAGAAGTGTTGATAGACGGCTTACCTAGAATCAAGACACCACCTCGCCATTTAACCAAGGTACATACCATAGTACGACCATTTGGAGAAATAATTAAAGTAGATTGGACGTTGAGAATTCAACCAAGGTAGGAAGATTATATTCTGAACGCGAATATATTATTGAGATTGTGAGAGTAGGCGGATATAGTATAATTATATTGATAAGTGATCTAATTGCGCGATCTGTGTTAATTAAGGCTACGTGTTTTGGTTTATTCTCACTTAATATAAGTTTGTTCGATATCTAAGTAATCTAAGTTAAATTCTTAATAAAAAGTCATATTAAGAATTCTAAAATGTCTCATCATTTCGAGAATCCCACACCTCTAACTTACGCTGAAACCCCCCGATATGGTCATCGAAGGACGGCCATGTTTA
>BMAV01009599.1:0-10519 GCA_019973955.1 Trichonephila inaurata madagascariensis | reverse complement strand
TTGATATAATATCCTTTCCTGACCTTATTTCATACTTTGAAAACAGTTTTTCTTCTTAGAATCCCCAATTTTTAAAAAACTGGCAAAGTAAAAAAAATTCTCATATTTCATACTTTGCCAAAAACATCAGGCATTCTAAAAAATGGCTTTTACTTTCGGGAACATATATAAAAAAAAAAAAATTTAAAATTAACGTTTCAAAAATTATTCTTCGTATTTTTTAAAGATGCAAGTTTCCCAAGTTTTTTTTTACAAAAAATTCTTTTATTATTTTTTTAAAAAAATCACAAAATTTTAAATTTTCCTTAATTTTAAATTTTAAAACCATAGAAAAGTAATTTAAAATGAAGTATGATTTATCAATAGAATTGCCAATTAATTCAATCCAAATAATTCACAATGGGAAAAAAAAATTTTTGATTTAAAATAGAAGATTCAAAATTTAAAAAGCCAACTAAAATTTTCCAAACCTATAGTTTTGTACTTGTAAAATTAAGCATTAATTTACAAATGAGAAATAAAATTATGAAAATCAGATTTTGTTTTTCCCATAAAAGAGCAATATATCATTTTTTTAAAAAAAATCAGGTCTTTTTTTTTTTAATCTCTATAAAATAATATAAAAAGATAATTTTGGTGTTTTTTTAATGCTACTTTTGGGTTTTTTTTGGGGTTTTTTATTTATATTTTGGGGTTGGAGGGTTCTGTTTATTTTTGGGGTGATTTTGTTGAAAATAAAAAAAAACATCTGGCTAGTGAGTCTTTTGGTTTTTTTTTTGTTTTTTACTGCTGTATAATATAAAAGGAGTTCTTTTTTCCGCATCATTTACTTTTTTTTGAAAAAGTAGGGGAAGGGATTTTAAAATGAATTTTGATGAATTTAAAAGGGATGCATCATTTTCATGTTTTTGTTTCGTTTAAAAGAATTGGTTAAGTACAAAGATGGCTTAGCAAATTTCGTTCCGGGGTCTGAGCCCCCAAGAAAATAACTTATGGGAAGATCATCCAAATATATTTATGTTTTGCAATCCATGTTGGAAAATAATGCATTTAACGTCAGAAATTTCAGAAGAGTTTGGCATTCATCATACGTTGGAGATCACAAAAAATTTTGGGTTTTTTGTTAAAACCGGGGTTTGGGTTTACATGAATTAACGGAAAAGAATTTGTTTATGGGGAAAAATGTGTTAAAACCCTTGATTTTACACAATGTCGGGTTTTTTGGGCAACTGATTACTGAAGATGGAAAGTGGGTTCTTTACGAAATATTAAGAGAAAAATATTAAAACCAGGAACATCATCGCAACCGTCCAAAACCAAGTATCCCAGCAAAAGTTTTGTTTGTGGGGGAAGGAAAGGCCCAGTGTATACAAAGGCTGAAACAGGGAAAACCATAAAGCGAACGTATTGCAATCAACTGGATAAATTGTGCAGCATAAAAAAAAGGCCCCAAATTTCCCCCAGAAAGGAATGGTTCCACTACGATAATGTCCCCCCCCGAAGGGGACTCAAAAAAAACGAATTTTTAGAGGGAAAAGTCCTTGGTCACCACCGTATTCCCGACATTGCACCATCTGATTATTTCCTGTTAGACCGCAAAAACTAAGGGAAAAAAAATTCGCCTTTGAAAGTGTTTCGGCAGTTGCTGACTATTTTAACCCCAAAGGGGCAGAATTCCCCAAAATAGGAATTTATATTTACATGAAAGATGGGTAAATTTGTAAAAAATAATAATATAAATTGATTAAAAAACACATATTTTTATTGCATTCAAATATTTTCTTTAAAAAAAACAAAAATTTCCCCCCAACCCATGTTTGATATAAGTTTATTATAAATATTGATATTTTAAAAAAGGGGCTTATTCAAATTTTTTTGTAATCTGAGTAAGTAAAAGGGCTATTAATATAAAAAATTTTTGAAGATTGGGAAAATTTAAATATTTTTTTTACTATCTATAACTAAATAAAAAGTAAAAATCAATTTTACTTAAAAAAAAATATGAAATTTAATTTTAATAATCTTAACTTAAAAATACTTGTTAACGAGAAGAAAAACATCATTATATATTTTAAGAAGAAAAGTTTTTTGTGAAATTAATTCAAAAAATTACTTTTTCTTGCTTTACAAAAATTTTGAAAAAAATTGCCTTATTGTTTTTTGGGTGATAAGACATTTAAATTTAATTCGTAAGAATTAATAAGAACCATTTTAATCATTACAAAAGAACTTTTTTAAAAAATAAAGAAAAAAACAGCAAAAAAAAAACTTTTTTTGATAAAATTTTGCTTTTGTTCTATTTTTTTTTTCAATGTCTAAAACACTGAATAAAATTTTTTTACCCCACATTTAATTCATAAATTCTTGACAAAATGTAAAAACATTTTTTTTTTTTAATCTGATTTACTTAATCAATGTCAATTTAGAAAAACAAACCCATTGGGTTTTTTTGAATATATGTCAAACCACTTCAGCTGGACTAATTTTTTATTTTTACAACAAACCCAAGTGATATTTTTTAGCCTTGACAGATTTCTTGATTATCCCTTTTTCATAAAATCTTTTGTGGCAACAAAACCAAAACCCCTGGTTTGGAAAAAAAAATGGGTTTAAGAAATCATGACTGTGACCTTTATTCACAGATACCCCCAAAGTTTTTACCAGGCTTTAAAAAAATTGAAATTTAACTTTTTTTTTGACAATGATTTAATTTAAGAATCAGGGTCAGTTTTTTAAAGTTAAAATAATATATAAAATATTCACAACTGTATCTTATGAATGACATAAAATGAAAACATAACCTTCCCAAAAATTTCCAAATTTTTTAAAAAAATAAGGGTTTTTAAAAAGGGGAAAAAATTTCAAAATTTTAGTTATCATACAAAATTGTGTACAAAGAATTTAAAAATAATTTTTATAAATTTAAAAAATTTTAGTTGGCCCCAATGTTTTTGAATGTCACTTCAAATTCAAAAATTAGGGAAGATTTTTTTGGTATTTTCTATTAACACCACCACACCGCCAAAATTGTGCCATGAGTGTTTTTTTTCAAATAAAACATATAGGGGAACTTTTTTTTTGATATCGGGCAAATTGAATGTGTTCCAAAAAGAGAAATATTTTTATAATAATAAGATAATCATATTTTTAGAAAAAAACTAATAATTAAAAAAAGTTAAATGCATTTTTCTTACTTTTCCTTTTAACAACTTTCAAAACATCTTCAATCCATTCTGGTTGATTAAAACCTTTCCGGCTTTCAAAAATCAAAATTTAGAGCCAATTTAAAAAAATTGAGCGTTTTGGGTATGTCCCGTTTAAACAAATTTAAAAAAATTTCTTTTATCAAAATTATTAAAGGAAATTTAAAATGATACAAGCCAAATATACTATAACAGATATTGAAATAACATAACAAAATGAACATATATGGGGATACTTTAGATTAAAAAATTTAAAAGGAAAAATTTCTTTATTGAAAAAAAGGTTTTTTATGTTCATGCAAACTTGGGGAAAATTTCTAAAAAAAGCTTTTTAAAAGGGGAATTTTTCCCACATTGCTTCTTCCCATTGTAACCTAAAAATAGGAAGACACATTCAGTACCAAATATACTGAACATAAACTTGAAATTTTTCCAATTATTCTTTAAAGAAAGATCATTTACATATAACAAAAATTTAGACAATAATTTATATAAAATACAAGTCCATTAATCATACTTTTAAAGGAAATTTTTTTTTAGGTATTTGAAAACCTTTTTTGAATATTTTTTTTCCAATTTCATACTAGTTTATTGGTAGTTATGACAAAATATGTCTATTTGTACCCCCTTTTCCCCTCACACTATGATACACAGATCTCTCTTATGGAGGAAGGGGTTTCACTTTCAAAAACAAAACTAGGTGTAAAGGGGTAATCTCTATTGAAAATGGAAAAATTTTATTGGGTGGATTGAAAATCCTACCCCTTGTGTAAAGCACTGCCCACACAAAAACATTATTGTATTCTGAATTTGCATTGAGCTGCAATCTTAAAAATGTAATTTGATGAACTGAAAGCAAAAAAGAAAGGGAGTTTTACAGTAGTGCATATGATGTGTAACATCTGACATGTTATCATGGTAAATAACTAATATTAACTTTCTTCCTGAAAAAATATAAAATCGGGTATGATTGGAAAAATTTTCTATAATAATTATATCTTTAATGAAAATTGTATTTAATTAAAAAAAGGGAGTAATGCAATATTTTATCAAAAAAATTATTCTTGTTCAATTTGGGGAAGAGTGGAGACAATAGACTTATGATAATAAAATATGACACATGTACTTGTGATTTCAAAGTATTTAAAACCGTTAAAAAACAATGTCAATAACAGTACCACTGTTAGCAGTCAACATTTTTTATTGTGTTCATTTTGAGCTTGAGTTCATAATTCATGAAAGTTATGGGGCTCAGCTTTTGGCAAAATGGAAGGAAAATCACCACTCAAAATCAGGGTAAGTGAGTGATAATTTTTTTAAAAAAACAGAACCACCTTGTTATATGGTAAAAGTACCAAATGAAACTTTAATTTTTAACCGTTTTATTCAAAAAAAATGTAAACGACCCTTGAAATCACTGTTTGTCCATTTTCAAATAAGCATTCTGCAGCACTTATGTCCCCCAATATCGTGACTAACGGATTTAGAGTCAAGTGCTTGAGTGCTTGATGGCTCCTAGAGTTGGACCCCATGCGGTTGCCAAAAGACACAGCCACGCTCTCATTGGTCAAAAACAAGTAGCCGCTTAGCATGTCACATCCTGTTACACACATCCGTCCCTTTTCACGAAATCACTCCCTCAAATATCCAGCAACCGAGAGGAAAGATGTTACACATCAATAATCTATTTTCCTAGTTTTTTCACAAGTTATGAAACATACCTAAGATTTATAGTAGTTCCTAATTATAGACAGTTTTATTTAATTTATTTGATTTCCTTTCACAGAAAAGTCAAAATGACTAGAGCAGGCCAATCTTTTTGGGAAGAGTGCCACTATGTGATTAAAAAAATTATGTGCATGCCACTTCTAAATTTTCCAACAAACAAAATAATAAGAAAAGGTGTAAAAATGTTACTCATAGGCTTATTATGAAATTTTTAAGCAAATAGCACATTTTTATGCAAGTCTAAGCAGTGGAAATTCAAAAATAGTATAATAAATAAGAAAAAAGTACAAACTTAAGCTTTATTGTTAATAAACTTTTTACAGGTTCACAAATTAGTTAGGTTAGCTATAAAAAAATAAATAACTGGAAACATCTAATTCTAAATAACTATTAAACAATCAGTACTTTCTTTATGTGGCTTTTGAATTTGTAGTTTTTTTTACCAAGTCATCTATATTAGGATTAGTTCTTGAACATGCTAACAAAACTATGATGTTTTAAGTGGAAATCAGTAATTTTGAACTATATTTTGATTTTATTAAGTTCATAACAGAAAACATTTGCTCAAAAACATGTTGATTGAAACCTACAACAATACCAGACAGGCAAGTCAAATAAATTTGGAAAATGCTTGCTCGTACAACTTTTCAAAATTCAACATAATTCACATTCCTTACAGTTCAAATAAGTTCCTTATATTTGCTTTTTAGTTTAGTAAGGGGCTGTAGGTCAATGTTTCTGATTTGGATTTCAGATGGGTACCAATAAATGTCATGCTGAGAAATTATGAAAAAGATCAGTATTTTTTTTTATCATCTTGAAAATCATACAACCAAGCACTGAATAAATCTTATAAAATGGATATTACACTTTTAAAACTATTATAACTCAGAGGCATAACTTTGGTAGATAGTTCCTGTGTTAATGTTAAATGTGTTAATCTCTATCTCCAAAATCGAGACAAAAAAAGCAAAAGTTTGTTCACAAAAGCAGATATATGATGAGTTAGGGTAGGAAAAGTACAAACTTTTCCTTGCAGTCTTAACTGTAAATTATTTAAATGTCTCATAGAATCAGTAAGAAAAGCTAAGCCCAAAGACACTCTGCATTCTTAAGTAATAAATTCTCACTGAGCAGTTAGTTCATTATTTTCTTCCAGATATTTTAAAGCACAATCCTTCAAATTTCAAAATCTCATGAGTGCACTTCCTTTGAAAAGCCAGCACACACAACAATGAAGGAGTATTTTCAACTTTAAAATTTTCTATTGTAATTCAATTAAGTGTATTTAAAATAAATTTTGATGTCTTTTTTTTTTTGTCTAAAGCAACCACATTTCAATAAAACTGTAAAAAAAATAAATAAAAAAATTAATAGTTATATATTTTTTAAAAATTTGCTATAAGTCTTCACATGCCACTTTTACAGCTCAGCTGTGTTGCACTGTGGCACACATGCTGCAAGTTGGACATCCCTGGACTGGTGTGAAAGGGAGAGAAATTTGAACAGGGGCTAAAGGCTTGTTCTTTAGAAATTATTATCAATTAATTATTTCATTCTTATTCATTAATAATTAGCTTGACCTTCCAAAGCCAGAATACATAATGTAAGACTGATTAACAATAAAAATACTTAAATAATCCTAAAAGAATGAATACATATTATTATAGAATGCACAATTCAAAACATTCAAAAATGTTAACAATATAACAAAACATTACTACGCTATATTTTTCTTAAGTTTAGACAGAAGTTTAATTTTATTTTGTTTGCAGATTTAAGTGAGTAAAACTTTAGCAACAATTTTCTTTGGGTATTCATTTTCTTAAGAGTGATAATAACAAAATGCAGTTAACAACAGTTTTTTGATTGAAAATACAACACCAATTTATTATGTAGTTTATCTCATAGAGTATATACCAGTATTTGGCAAGACAAAAATTTTGTGATTATGTTTTATCCAGAGCTATCATATGACCACTGGAAATAAAATTAAATAAAATCAGAATTATGTCTACATCTCAGTTTTACATTACTGGCCTACCAATTATAATATAAATAGACCAAAAATACAGTTTTTTTTTACAAGCAATCTAGCTAATAAAATTCTATGATACTTATGTACTACACAATCAACCAATTATGTTAAATCAAAAGAGGTCATCAAATGCTGTAATGTGCAGCTAATAGTAAAAACCATTGCCACACATTTTTGAACACAGTCATAATAATGATGACAGCATACAGAGACATTTTTTGAATTGGCAATGTTTTTGTTTGGCAAAACTGCTCGGTGGTACAATATGCAAGGACCAATTTTGCTAACAAGGAATTGCACATTAAAATAAATTATGGGAATTAATGAACTGCAGATTTCAGATGGTGCTCTTCTATGCTTTAAGGTACTTTTATATATATATAAATCAGAGGTTCCCAAACTTTTTTTCTAATAGACCCTTGGGGTTTTTTTGGGTTTTAGGGTGGATCTTTTTACCTAAATTGAATTTTCAAAATTTATAAAATTAAATCCCAAAATATAGAGCATTTTTTTTAAAGTTTTAAATTTTTTGACTCTAATGAAGTATAGTGTTTAAATGCAATACACATGCTAATTAAATTAAAATTTAATTAATACATAAAATAACTGACCATTAAACAAATGTTTAAAATGCAAGGGATGAATCTGGTGTTTCAGTAACAAATTCTCAACATTTGGTATCAATCTTGTCAAATTTATCCTTAAATTTCCTCGGTTAGTAGAGTTCAGTCTCTTCTTTCTTTCTTTTGGAGAGTGGCAACCACACTGAAACTCTTTCTCATTAGGAAAAGCAATTAAAAACTTTTTCACAATACTCCATAATTCGGGATAAATAACATGTGTCTTTTTGAAGCCAAAAATGCTGACATCCGTTTCTAAACTTTAAGATCTCTGCTACTGCCTTTCCTGATCAGTTCTTTTTGCAATATGGCATTTTTTTTTTCAATATGGCCATGTGAATTTATTGCCTGCTGTGCTAATTACCATAGACAAAACATTCTTAAACATAATTTAAAAATATGAATATAGAGCATTTAAATGTCGAACATAGGTTAAAACTCCATTTTCCCAGAAAAATTGTCTCTGGACAATCTGAGAAAATTTGTGACATTCTCCTTTAGCTTAATTCCAGCAAGAAACACTGAAATGATGGCTCTTGTTTTAATAAAACTTATGCTGTCACCTTGTAACTGCAAATTAACCTCATTAAATTTAGTAAATAAATCTGTTAAATAGGTAAAATCTGGTTTCAATTTGATTAAATTTTCTTTTAAATGTTGTTGTACAATCTGGTTTAATAGAGCCATATGAGACCCTTTTTTACACCTCTGGCCCCCAAACAAATTTTTTTTCAAAAGGACCCCTAAAGTCTTCATAACCAGGTCATATAAAAACCTTTGGGAATCACTGATATAAATATATATATCAAATAGAACAAATTTGAGAAAAATGTAGAATAATAGGAATTTAAAAATATTTACTTCTGAAAGACTAAACAAAAATATTTACTTCTAAAATCCGTAATAAAAACCTAATTTTTTTACTTTTTTATTTAGTGCTGTCCAAACAATATTTAATATTAATAACATACTTTCATAGTTTAAAAGACTATTACATAGTACATAAAATCACTAATTGCTATTCCAAAAATATTGCTAAAAACGCGTAGAAAAGGAATATAAAATGTTGCTAGAAATTACGAATGTATCGTTTTTTTCTACCTCCAAATCAGATTGGGAAAAACCCCAGGGGGTTCAGAAATTAAAAAATTTGATGCTATGAAAACGATTAGGAATAAACAATTCTTGGGCTGCAAAGATAGTTTCTACATCTGGAGAAAATATATTATCTTTTTCAAGCACTGGTACTTCAAGATATTGTTTCAGTCTATTATAAGGATTTTTGTAAATAAGATCACTTTTTATACATGCTAAACTAGAAAACTTTGAAAATGCAGGCACAAGAAGAGATGTTTTTAACATGATGCCCAGCAAATTCAGCAACAAAAAATATTCGGATTTTTCCTATTTAGCACAAGACAACAGTAATTGAGTTTTTTGACAGAAAAATATGTATATATATCAACTACATCGATCAAAACCCATATTCACCAAACACATTTTTTATTTTCTGTAAACATATGATCTTGATTGTTTGATTGAATACTTCTGTCTGCCTTAAAAGTCCATTAATCACAGCCGAACTGACGAGATCGTCATTTAAGCTGTTACCCTCTTTTCACATCCACATCAAAGTATCACGCGGGATGTATACCTGATTTGTTTGACTTTATGGTCATGTAAAAATTAAGTTTGCTTACGATTTGATACGTTTCAAATTAACTATAGTATTACCCAGGGGCGTAGCTATCACCGTATCAGTAATGCAGGGGCCCCAATATGTGTGATATTAACTCTTTCAAATAAGGTTTTAATGCGATCATTTTTATTTATTATCCAAAATGGTTTCCCAAGGGACCACTCAGGATTAATTAAGCTAGTGGCATTTCCCTTAAAAAAATTGGTGTATTAAATGTCATATAGTGATAAAGAGAAATAAAATGTTAGAACCAACACATTCTTTTGCTCGCTAGAACCGAGACATTTTGTATTGAAAAATCTTTTCTACTCAAAATTTTAACGGAAGCCGAGCTTGGAGAACTTTAAACTTAAGTCATAGTATTTCAATGAATGTCACATCTAAATCTGCTGAAGCTTATTTAACATTTCAGTGCGATGAAATTCCATTATTTAGTTTTTAAACACTTGCTGTGAACTAAAATTACTCATATAAACCAACCTTAAAGTGTAGAAATTTAAGAAATAATCCAGATTTTTTTAAAATTACTAAAAACACATTATTTTTTTTCAGAATTTTTTACAACTATGTATGGTTAGCTTTAACATAGTACCTGTAGATGCCACCCCATATATGCATTCTACATACAATATGATAAGACAGCTGGAGAAGAAAATCGTGAAAAACTTACCTAGATACACATTTTTAATGCCTTTTTCTATGTTTTTGTTGTTGTTGTACTAATAAGACTTTTTTTTGTTGTACTAATATTCATGAATAAGAATAGGGTTGGGGTTGTGAAAATATTTGGGAATCTTTTTTTAAGAAAGAGACAGACTACTTTCTGTTCACACTCAGCATGATATACCTAAGAAGAATATTCTAATTTTTGTTTCACATTACTGTTATTTGTTTTAAAAAGAAATTTCTCATCCATAATAGTTTTAAATATGAAATTTGATATCCAACATAAATAGGAATTTTCTTTTCTTAGTTTATAGAATGACAATTAAGCCTTTATCAATATTTCAATAATGAATTTATGGGTTTTAGTATTCGAGGTTTTTTCCAGTTCAAAATACCCCGATCACCAAACAGGCGAGTATCATTCAAATGTGGTGTCGTCTTTTTAAACTGGCTACGTCACAGATTTAGGCAACATGAAATAAGAAAAAGTCAGAAAAAAAAGGGGAACGGTTCTTCCGCAACATAATATAGTCCCAAATAAAATTACATTTTTTTAAAAAATACA
>BMAV01009598.1:0-28683 GCA_019973955.1 Trichonephila inaurata madagascariensis | reverse complement strand
TCTCCTATTCATTCATTTTTTAGTCGTTGTTTTTTTTCGCGGTTAACATTGGATATTTCTTACTATATTGTAAAGTGTCCTTTTTTGCGGAAAAAAAAGAAAGGATAATGCCGTGTTTTCTTCCCTCCCCACATCTAGGTTTGAAATGAGGCGCGAGCCTCTAAAAAAATATAGATCCCTTAGAATTATCTGTTGTTTTTATCCCAGGGGGTGAGTTTGTTTTAAATTCTTTTCCCCGGTTTGGGACCTTAAAACCGCTCTTTTTTTCATTACTATAATTGAAATGTAAAAAAACCAAAAAAAAACAGAAGTCATAGAAATATTTCCCACCTAAAAAAAAGGGACGATGCATGGAAACAAAAATTGGAGTCAAAGCGTAAATGTGATTGATCGTTTAATCACGAAATTGTAGCCAGGGATTTATATTGCTGTGTAAACTTTAATTTTTTTTTTTTTTTGTAAATTTTAATTTACTTATTCTTTGTTAAAAATAAATTAATTTTAGCTCCTGGAGAGAATTTCAGAATACATACCAATTTACGCCGAAAGAAGAAGCTTGATATTTTCATGGGTCATTCTATGATTTGAAAGCAGATCAACCATATAACAATATGAGGCAATTTGATAAAAAGAAAAAGGTAGAATGAGAAATAGTGGCTAAATAAAAAATCTTTTAAACCCTTTGGTAAAGTAACCATTGTGGTGCATTCTATGTATTGGAAAATAATTGTAACATCAAGTGATACATGGCTTATTTAAACCCATTGAACCAGCACGGGAACATTATTTTTTAGATTTGATTTTTTAACTTAGTCAGAAATTTGAAACTTAAGAAACAAATGTTAGTTTTTTAAAACGTTTAATTAATAGATAAAATAAGTGAGCTGCAAACAGATACTTTTAATGGGGGGGATGAATCTGATGATTCAAAACAAATTTTCAAAACTTTTCACAACCAAATTTCCTTAGTTAACATATCCGTTTTTTTTTTTTTTTTTTTTTTTCCCCTTAAAAAAAAGTATGTACATATTTTGGAACCGTGATTTCTTTAAAAGATTTTTTTTTAAATCTTTTTTTGATAAAATATTTAAAGGGTTTTTGACAAAAAAATTTAAAAATTTTTTGGTTTTTTTGAATAACTTTTTCCGGGCCTTTTTGGAAAATGTTTATTTTAATAATATTTTTCCTGTGTATGCTCAAACCTCTATATGAGGCTCAACAGAATGTTTGAAAAAAATTTACATTAGTTTCAGAATTACCACCAATTGAAATAATTATTAGAAATTTTTTCTTGAAATTATTCCCTCTGTTTTAAAATATGGTTTCCCACTTCAAAAGTTATATTTTTTAAAAAATTCTATTTCCCAGCCTCTGTAGAGGGGTTTTGGGGCCCATAAGAAGGCAACATATTTTAAATAGAACCATTTTCAAAAAAGGGAAAAACATTCTGGAATTTGGTAAATTTTTTCCCAAAAAGAAAAATTTAATTTTTTTTTCCAAAATGTCCTTCAAAAAATTTTTATACATATACCTAATCTGGGGACATTTTAAACCCCCGGGAAAATCCATTTTCCCTTTTAAAACCCGGTTAAAACGTAGCCCGGTTCCCCAAGGATATGATAAGATAGGTATTATAGATAAATTGCCCCAGGAATATTTGATCTTTGCTATGGTATCTATTGGGTCATGTTTGTTGAACGACATTTTGACGTACCCCACATCCGAAGATCAATATAGGTTTCCCTTTGGGGCAGTTTATGTTTCGATAAAAAAATAAAAAGCCCAAATCCATATTTTCTTTTTAAAAATTTTTGGGCCCTTAACTGAATTCTGTTTTTGGGGTGGTATGGGGTTCCTTTTTAAAAAACAATATTTTCAAACAATTTCTTCTTTAAAGGGAAACCCAAAAAAAGAAATCTGTTGGAAAAACCAAATCTCAAAATAGGATCCACAAACCAGTTTTTATGGAAAAAAATCAGAACTTCGGTTTTAGACACCCTTTTTTTTCCATTGCCTAATAAATTTTGACTTACTGCATCCCAAAACCGGAAAGTTAAGGGTTTGGTTAAAAAGTTATGGTTATAAGGGTTTTTGAGTCTTTTTTAAATTTTTTTCCATCGTCTTCCAGAACCCCGGACAAAATTTACAAAGTTAACAACCCTTTTTCCCCCAAAACCACTTTGGTGCATACTGTTTTTAGATGGTGGGCTCTTTTATTAAACAAAAAAACGTCTTAAGGACTGACTTTTTTTTTCCAGACATTCTAAAAAAAGGTGGGTGATTACCCCCCGGGAAAACCTTAATTTTTGATAAATCTTATTTCCCACAAAAGAAAAAATTTTAAAATTTTTTTAAAAGAATAGATATTTCTTTTAAATAGTGTGTAAAAAACATCCTAGTTTCCAAAGTTGGGAAATTTTTTTAAAATTTTTGAAATAAAACAATAATAAAGCAAAATAAATTTTTTTAAAACTAAAACAAATGCCAAAAAAAAAAAACCAAAATTTCCCAATTACACTATAGTAATGGGGCTAAAAAGAAACCCAAAAACAATAAGCCACACAGAAAAAAAAACTAAGATCTTGCCCAACAGCCGGGTGTGCTGTCGGTACTTCTAAGTACCACAAAGTTATTCAACTTAAATTTAAAATTATATACTTTTGTTTTTTTAAAAAAATAAACAGTCAAATCGATTACAAGGTTTTTCCCAACATATATAAAAAAAAAAGACATTTTCCCGACATAAACCTTTTTTTTGGAAAAAAAGGACAACTTTCAAAATCCTACCTTGGCCCCAAAAATGAATTTTATGATCTTCCATCCGCCCCCTTGCAAAATACTTTTTAAAAGGGCCTTTTCAGAAAAAGGGGGGTTAAAATTACCCTGCTAAGTATCTAAAAATGCCCGTAAAAATGGTTTATTTTATGCATTTTTAAGGTGAGGGGGTACTATCGTCGGTAGATAAAGGGTTAAACTTGACAGGGTTGTCCGTGACAAATTGAGAAAATGGGAAAATTCGTGACTTTCCCAAAGTTATAATTTCTTGAGGGTCATTTCTGGCAAGAAATGCTAGAATGATGGGTCTTGTTTTAATAAAACTTTTAAATGTCACCTTTAGGGTGCAAAAAAAACTTTTGAATTTAGTTCCCCCAAACCCGTTAAATAGGTAAAATCTGGGTTTTCCCCTTCATTAAATTTTTTATTAAAAAATTTAAAATCACTTTCGTTTTTAAAGCTAGCCACTATTGTAGACCTCCATTTACACCCCCATTTCCCCCCCAAAATTTTTTTGATGGTGACTTTGACCTCTTAAGGTCATTTATAGACCCCGGGGGTTTATATAAATTCCTTTAGGAATCCCTTTTACCCAGGGGAAAAAAAATTCCTCCTACTTTCCAAAAAACTAACCGGGGGAAAAAATAATTTGGGAAAGTTACAGAAAAAGTTCAAGTGAAGGGGAAAAAAATTTAAAAATTCTTTGAAATTACATGGGGCTCTTAGGGGGAAAAATTTTAAAATTTCCCCTAAAGGGAAATTTTGTTTTTAAGACATTCCCTTTTTTGGGGAAAAACCCCAAAAAAATCGATAAAAAAAGGAAGATCTAATTTTTTTTTGACTGAGGGGTCATTAAGGAAAGTGTCATTAGGTTTTAATCCCATTGTGAAAAAATAGACCCCGCGTTTCAAAAAAAAAGTAGGGCGTATTTATAAATTAGATAAAACCTTATTTTTTTTTAAAAGTGGCTGCGAATTGGGTTTTACCATTGCAGACCTTTGTTCATTTTAGGGGGCTGGTATCACTTTTTTGTGGGGGCAAACCCTATAAGAGGATACTAATAGCAGTAATGTAATTTTGACTACCGGTTTCCCCTTTCCCAAAAGGGAAGCACCTAAAACTCTGATGGAAGAAATCGTACCAGGGAAATTTTTTTATCCAGAACCGGGAAAGTATATATATATATATATATAATATATATAATAATTTCTTTTTAAAATTTAATCCGGGAAAAAACCCCGTTTTTTCAACCGCGTTTCGCGGTTTTAGAGCACCTTGAACCTTTTTAAAACCTTATTATTTATTCCCCGGGAAAAAAATTTTAGTCAATAATGATACATATTTATAAAATTTTAAGATGTTTTTTGTATTATACAAATAAAATTATTAAATTTATTGCATACAAATGAGACTAACATTAATTTAAACTAAGCTGACAAAATTTTCACTTTAAAATGAATTATTTTATATATTTTTCATAAACCTCAATTAAAACGCATATACCAGTAATAAACTTACTTTGTAATTAATGTTAAGGATATAAGGAAGTAGAAAACAAATATTGTAATCATTTTCCAAACATTC
This sequence comes from Trichonephila inaurata madagascariensis, assembly GCA_019973955.1. Taxonomy (NCBI): domain Eukaryota; kingdom Metazoa; phylum Arthropoda; class Arachnida; order Araneae; family Nephilidae; genus Trichonephila; species Trichonephila inaurata. The sequence continues at coordinate 24,324 of BMAV01009598.1, read as the reverse complement.
AGAGCACACTGGCTGTGTCCCGACATACGGTTCGTTTTGTAGAGTGCAAAACGTTTTTGAGAGTCACACAAAGCAAATAGTTTTAAACCCTCTTTTCCAGGTTTTTGTGACATACATTGTAGGAAAGAATTAAGACCTTTTAAAGTTTAACAAATTATCATCGATAGTGACGTATTCACACTTACGGAATAATATTTTCAGCAATTTTTTAATTAAATTTTGAAAAAAAATACTTCGGATGTGAGTAAAATTTCAAGTACTTGAAATTTTAAATAAAATATGCATGCATATTAACCCGCGATCACTCGCGCGGGGTGTTCTGTACACCCCAGCAACAAGAAAATCCTCCGAGGATTCCCAAAAGAATGCGCAGAACCATGATTTTTTCTGTAGCTACACATTTTAGGTCATTGAACCTTCAGGCCTGATGCAATCACTGTTACTCAGACGATTGGAACGTAACGCCCTTTTTAAAAAGTTTATCTGGGGGCTGAGAACCCCCGCGAGAATTTGGGATCATACAGTCTGCTTTAATGACAGGAAAATGATTAAAATATTATTTTTACTTCTTCTATCATTATCTCATTAATTATAAAGTATATTTATTACTGGTATATAGTTCATATATATACTGGTTTGAAAAAATATAAAATTATGTTTTTTAAAACGAAAATTTTGTATGTTTAGTTTAAATTAATGTTAGTCTTATTTGTATGCAAAAATTTAATAATTTTATATGTAAAATAAAAAAAACGTCTTGTTTTTTTATAAAATAATCATAATACTTAATTTTTTTTTAAAGTAAATCAAATCTTGGGTTTCCTACCCCCTAAAACGGAGGCAGCAAAACAGGGGAGTGACCCGAGTTAAAATTTTTTAAAAAAAAATGTAAATGGAAAGAGAACACTTACCCTTTTTTAGATGTTTAAGTTCGAAAATATAACGAAGTCGGGGGGTTTTCTAGCCCCCCAGGTAAATTTTTGAAGGTCGTTACGTTCCAGTCGAGGCGAGAGTGATTGCATCAGACCTGAAGTTTCAATCACCTGAAATGTAAAAAAATCGAACCTGAACTCACCTGAACGAAAAATCGTGATTCTGCGCATTATTTTTGAATTTGGGAGGTTTTTTTGTTGCTGTGGTGTACAGAACACGCCGCGAGAGAGTTTGGGGGTTATTAAAATTTTTTTTTGTAAAAAGACCCCGGATTAAAAAGCAAAATTTTTAGGGGGAAAAAAATATATTTAATGTGTATGTATTGTAAGATTTACATATCCATAGTAAATGTTGACAGCATTTTTAAGTATAATGACTGCATGTAACCGGCTTTCGAGACGTCTCGGTGGTTTCAGACATAAAATATTTGCTGAGATTTCAATTTTGATTCAATTTTTGAGGACTTAAAGCTTGTTTTTGCAAAATATTCATAAAACCACACTCCAAAAGTCTTTGAAGCATGTGTTGTTCAATTATTTTTAAAAAAATGTAACCCAAAGCAAAAACTTAATTTAATAGCTTGAAGAAAACAAAAATAAATTTGGTAAAAAATTTATTAATGCATTTTTTTTTAACGAAATAAAATCAAGAAAAAGTTTGGGGAAACCTTCCAATTTATTATTCAAAAAAAAAGGGGGCTTTTAAATTTAAAAAAAAAAGTTGTTTGTCGAAATTTTATTCTGTTTAGAGGATTCACACAGAGGATTTTATGTGACAGAAATAGCAGCTTTTTTTTTTCTCATCTGGGAAAATTTTTCAACATATTTTTTCAGCATAAAAATTTTTAAAAAAATATAACCCAAAATAGAATAAAAATTTTAAACCCTTTTTGAATAACTAGCGTATATCTAAACTTTTAATATTTATATAATACATAAAATGTAGTTTCCTGATATTATGCTTATTTCCCCCCAAAAAATCAGTTAATGTTATGTTTCTACACCAGTGCTTCTCAAAGTTTCAATACTTGCGACCCAATATCCAATCACAATTTTTATCACCCTCCCCCCTACACATAAATATAATGCATTGAACGCAAAAATACAATAATTTGACGTTAAAGCTGAAAGCATTCAACTTAAGGTTTCCACACCCGAATTAATTGATTGATTGATTGAATTTTAAACGTCGAGTTAAGCTGCATGAGGGTTTTTGGCGACGGACCACGTTTTAAAAACCCAGGTCGGACGTGGACAACCCGAGCTGGCCCCCCCTTCCCCCAACACCACACCACACCAACGGAGGATGTTTCATTTTCCAAGATTTAACGGCATCGCGCCCCACCGGGACTTTTTGGGGGAAAATGGGCCCGAACCTCAGACAAGCCACGGCCGATCCCTATACCATTTACAGCCCCAAATTTACCGGAACCGTGTTTTTAAAAAAACCGCATAAAGGAAAATTTCATGATTTTGATTTAGATTAGAAACATGTATACAATTGTTTTATAGTTTTTACAAAATTATTTAAATACATATTTGGAAAAAAATTAATTAGAAAAATTTTTTTTTTTTGAAAAAAAGTTTTTTAAAATTTTTGCCTGATATAGCCGGGACCTCTGTATCAACTATGAGTTTTGAAAAATTCACATTATTTTCAGAGTTACTACCAATTGAAATAATTATCGACGTTTTTTTCTTAAAGTTTCCCTCTTCTGTTGTCGTAAAACATGGATAAACCTACATCTAAGTTATATATCTCAAAAAATTCTAGTAGAGCTTCGTAGAGGGTCGAGCTATACTGGAAAATATTATTAAAAATTGAAGTTTTTTTCAAAAAAGGAGAACTTTTGGGAAAAAGGGCCATTATATGTTGTTTTTTTCAAAATATTGTACTTAAAAAATTTTTTTATTGTAATACTATTTTTAAAAACAATTTTATAAAATTTTCTAATCTATGGACATGTATCATAAACATTATCATTTATGCGAAAAATCACGGGTTAACTAGTCGGGAAAAAAAGCCCCCTCCAGCGTATACAAACGTTCGCCGCCAAAGCGAAAGTCCCGATGTATATATACGTCTTCCGAAGTACGATCTTTTTTTCTGTAATGCTATCTATAAAATTATTCCGAAGGCTTTGAAATGCAATAATAGGACCTTGACAATGTTTGCTATTTATTTACTTATTTCAAAGGATTTGACTATTTTTAATTTTTTTTTTTCCCCCAAAACAATTTCGCACTCGCCTACGTTTTGAAAAAAGGTGGATTGGGGGGGAAAAACCGGAAACTTTTTTTCGGGAGTTAAGGGGAAATTATAATCCGTAAAAAAATTTTAAATAAGGGGTAATTTTTTTTTTATATAGCAAGTCCATGGGTATATTTATATATAAAGCCTATGGGGGCACTGGTAATTATTAAACTTATTCTTAACTTACATCGTTAAATTAATTATAAATGTCTACTGCACAATGTATTTTATAAATTTTTATATCAATATAAATTGAAGTCAGAATGTATTTCGTTTTAATATCGTAAATTAATAATTTGTTTTTAAAAAAATTTTTTTTTCGACTTTTTTAAAAGCCTGCGCCCCTTCTACTGTTATCATGTCCCCAGGAGGGGCGCGCCCCACAGTTTTAGAAACGGTTCTCACTGTTTTTGATTTTGCGTAATTTTATATTTAAGAATTTCCTACCAATAAGTTTTAAAAAAAATCCTTAATAACCCCATCTGAAAGTTTTGTGAATATATAAATTATGTGGCATCCAAAATCAGCTTTTTGGTTCCTTTTTTTTTGAATAAGGTATTTAAAATCAAATTTATTATATGTCAGCCAAGATATTATCGTTAAAACCCAATGCAAAAGTTTCAAATATTAACATCTTTTTTTTAAAACTTTGCCACAAAGTCATATTTGTACATTGTTTATTTACGTAAAATGGCGTGAAAGAATCTGAAATTTCAAAACAGCTTAAAATATTAAACAGAAGCGTAATATGGATTAATAAAAGCATATTTAACTAAAGATAGCTCAAAAGCTTCATCCATCATCTTGGGGACGAAGACTCAAGAAAATGACAAAATGTAATGAGACGAAATTGAAGCGGATTTTAAGAAAAAAAGGGGTAGATTATACTTACAAATTCAAATTATTTAAACTCGGAAACAAAGATCTCTCAAAACAATACAAAAACAAATTTTTTGGGCTTGCAAGTCGACAGTCAACATGAAAACTCTACTTGTCAGCTTTAAATCGATAATATCGTTACTCTCGGGCTAAGAGCAGAAAATCTGGGACTTAAAAATGTGGAAAAAATTGTACAAATCAGTGAGGGTCGTTTTACACATTTTGCAATTGATGGCAGACAAAGAATTCGTCGGGAACAGAGCAAAAAGATCTTCTTCAGATTACATACAACCAGTTGTGCAGGCTAGTGGTAAAAGATTAATGATCTGAGGAACATTTGGTTGGAATAAGATTGGTCCTCTTATCACTATAAAGAGTAACAACAGGACTGGAAATGAGTACTTGTCACATTTAGGAAATAATAGTAAACCATTAATGGAAGATTGGGTTCCAGATGTTGATGGAATACATCATGACGGCAATGCTACTCCCCATCACGCTTTAATTGTACAGAACTGGTTTAACCATAATCTCATGGTGTATTTCATTATTTAGAATGGTCATCAAAAAGTCCTGATATTAAAGTACAGTAGAACGTCAATTATCCGAATCAATTGGGACTGGACACTGTTCGGATACGCGATTGTTCGAATAACCGAAAACTGAATGCGATCCATGCAGTATATGAAACCGAACACTATACGAATATTGAAAATCATCACATGCGGGAAACGTGGTTAAAGAAAAAGTAAAATAGGTGCAAAATGTCGCAATTTTACTTTAATTGTGGAAAATAATAACTCATTTTTCGCTGTACCATTGTACACTTTCGTTTTTCGCTGCAATGTTTCTGATCCTCTTGAGCAGCAGTAGTTGAGTTGGACAGCACTCTGATTGTTTTTCGTTCCACTCCAAAGCTATCTTTAACGCAGAAACGCATCAGCATTTCATGGACTCTTTTTTCATGTCAGAAATTGTTGACTTTCCAACATTATAAAACTGTGCTATAGAGACGCTCCACTTTCTCCCTTCGTGAGATGGTTCAATATTTCAAGTTTTGTCTTATGTTCAAGAAGTTGTGCTTCCGTTTTGAATTCGAAGCCATTGCAGTTCACAACTCAACAAAAGAGCACATATACACCCCCTCACTTGGAAACAAACTGACCTAATATTCCGCGCAGATGTTTACCAAATCACACAACTGAAATTCCCCAAATATCCCTGAATTTTGATTTTTCCCGTCATTTTTGGCCTCACGCAAAACAGCTGTTGAGCATTGCACTGTTCGAAAACTTATTTATATACAGTAAATGTAGTTGATAAAAAAAACTGGTCCTCCGGATATTTGACGTTTAAGATAATAAACGTTCAGATAAACGACGTTCTACTGTAATCGAAAATCTGTGAGATGGACTGGAAAGGCATTTTAGTCGAATAACATTCTAAAAAATGTCAAAAACCTTGAAATATCACTTCATAAAGCACATGGTCTGAAATCACTGTAGAGACATGTCAAAAGCTTGTTACATCAGTACCACGACGAGTTAATGCTTTGTACAAATTAAAAGATGGGGGTTGATTGATTGATTGAATATTAACGTCACACTGTTCAGCTACAGAGGGTTTTGGGGAGGGACCACGTATTTAAAATATGGTCGGACGGGGACGAACCCCCGACCTGGCACCCCACCTCTTTAACACACACCACCCCAAGGGAAGGATCGTTCAGCCTCGACAGATTTAACGTGCACGCTGCCCACACGGCGGGTCTGTAGTGTACGTCGAACTGTCGACAAGGCAAGCCACGATCCGATACCTATACCACTCGGCTACCGCGGCCACGTAAAAGATGGGGAGGGGGTATCAAATTTCCGATCAATCAATAATCAGATTTCGTCCTTGTCACACTTGACCGAGATCTACTGCAATAGCTCTCGTATTATGGTAGAAATATGAGAGAAAGAACCTTTCTTAAGTGAAAGGTTTATGAAAAATTCAACTTAAAATTACTCTACGCTTTTAACAAATACAATTTCAGAATTATTTTTGCAGAATTCAAATATAAGTGCAAAATATTTCATCAGAAAAATCTTCGCTGTTAAATTATATTTTTATTTTTGTAATTATTCAGGCGAAATAAGTTTTAGGTAAGTTCCATAAATTTAAAAATAGTCCTGAGTCGAGAAATTTATAGAAATAAAAACATTTCAAAAAAGAATCAAACATGCTTTTTCATGGCAGCCTAAAACTCAAAGTACAAGAAAATCACACATCTATCTCTCTTACATTTTGAAAATGTTACAAAATAATACATTATTTTTTTCCTTTTTTCCCGTTTATTACTACAGAGAAGTTACTTGAAACCCATTCCAGTGGAAGTATACTTTTACAGGAATCAAAAGACCGACAACTAAGTATTACTTTTCTTCGTAACACATACCGGAGCAACAGAATATAAGTACTTTTCCTTTATATCTCACATATATTTTCCTTTGAAATCTGTTTTTGTTGTTTTTCATTTCGTATATATTCAAGTTATATATTTTTAGAAATAAAATCTAGAGATCGTGCAGGAATTTTCTGCTTCACGAGGTACTTGAGCTACCAAATGATCGATTTTATTAGTCTGTTTCTTTTCTTTCTTTTTTTTTCTTTCTTCTTTTTCTTTTCTTTAAATAAATTTTCATAGTGTTCTTCAAATGTATACACTGAAAAACTTTTAAGTAAAGCTAAGAATTCCATACCTAGCATAAATTAAATGAAAAACGTAAATTTATAAAGGTGTGTTTAAATATAAAATCTTTTAATTTCAAATTTTTCATTTATTAGCATACTGTTTAGGCTTAATTGATATTCAAAACTTGGGGTTTATTTTTCATATAGTGTTTTGCATGCACTATGACCATTATAGGTAAATTTTCTGTTGAAAAGGGAAGGTAGGACACCATTAAATACACTTAACTTTACCTCGCAGTCCTAAGTCTGTGGCAGTTTTGGCAGTTAAGCTGTTTTAGTTCATTGACTTGTTTTTGCAATTTAAATAAATTTCATATATTCAGATTAAAATATTCAGAATTTTACTTTCTAATTTGTAGAATGCCTTTAATTACAAACAACACATTCTTTACTTAAGTGATAAGCATATGTATACGTACACTGGGATATGTATATACATACATATACATTCATGACGGAAAATTAAGATAACGATGTGCTGGGATGATGTTAATTATTTTGAAAGTACTATACATTTTTTTTAATTCTTTATACAATATTTTCCACTCAAGGTAAGTAGTTTTTACTTCTGTTTTTAATTTTCCTTGGTAATTTTCCTTGGTATTAGCATTAGAAATTTATAATTGTAATACATTTAATATTAAATTTATGTTATGATTATTATCCTTAGAATTAATGAGGTCTTCTTCTTACTCTTACTTCAGTGCTTCTCAAAGTTTCAATATTTGTGACCAATATTCAATCATAATATTCATTGCACTATTTTCATTGCGTAATTTTGAATCGGCAGTTAAGGCATTAATTTTAAAACGAACAAATTATCCAGATAAGTCATGATTTTTGTAGATAATTTTATATATGACTAGACCAGCGAGTCTCTCTGGTAATTATTAAACTTGCTCTTAACTTAGTATTGTTAAGGTATCCGTCTGGTTCGCAGACACTTTTTTAAAATAAGACTTAAATAATTAATTAGCTATTAATTTTTAAGTAAGTACGTTGCAAAACTATACAAATACAGCAAAAAGAATTTTTTGAAAAATTATTTTTCAAAATATTGATAAATCTGAACCAAAATGTTACAAAAGTGTGCTCTTTTGCTAACAACCTTAAGAAATATGTATTACAAACAACAATAAAATATTTGCAGGAATACAATTATTTAATTTTTAACTATGCTGTATACTAAAAAAAACCCTCGTTTTACAATAATATTATGAAATACAGATGTTCGACATGAAAACCCAATATATATATATATATATATATATATATTATATATATATATATATACATGTTTTTTATAAAACCTTTTTTCATATCAAATTACATTAAAAATAAATTGAAAAGTTACCCTTAGATTTTAGTACAATACTTTCATTATAATACAAAGAACAAACTCTAAAAATTTCATAAAAATATTTCAATAACTTTAAGAGATATCATTGTTACCTTGAACTATTATGTACAAAAACAACATTCTTCAGAAAATGCAAAATAAAGTTTATATTTTCAATAAAACATTCTAAAGATTTATAGGAATGTATTAAAACTCTCCAAGTTTGTACGTGGTGCCTTCCTGAACTTCATATTTCAAACTTTTACATTTTGAAGGGTCTTTCTTTGTTTACGTGACAGTTTCTTATCTGGTTTATAATGCCTCGTTGAATTAATAATTCTCGTATTGTCAAGGTTCCAAAAATATCCCTTGAATCAAGTCCTAATTACATTCCTAACTTTTGAAGTAGAGGCAATAGACCAGCAAACCCAGAATTAAAAAGTATTATTACAATATAAATAACTAAGGGAAGTGTTTGGATCACTTTCATGCGACAATCCGTCTTGAAGAGCAGTGGTCCATCGAGGTAGGTGCGATCGGCCCCATTAGTTCGTTGTTTTCTCCTGTATCCAGCGATGACATATCCCCATCCCCGTTGTTTGGGTTTTTGTCCAACATATTGATCAATTTCTCTAAAGGATAATCCTTGTAGACTGCTATTCTTTCTTAGTCGTATTCCGATACTTGGTCAAAAGACGCTCGATTTCTTAAAAAAGCTTACAAGGTAAACAGCTTACACACACACACACGAAAAAACAATTGCAGTGCTTCAAATCCCCATTTTTGTGGTCCCCTTTATATGGGGCTTTCTGGTAGTGCTACGGTAACGCTGATGTGCTTATGCTCTCTAATGCTAATGATTGCATATTTCATCACCACCAACACATGATGTAAATTTAAAATGGTTTGCATACTTTTCAGGGTGTTGCATTTTGTAAGACTACAGAGTATTTTTTGAAAATACGAAATTGTTCTATGTATTTAATTTTGCCAATATGACTCAAGACAAACATGCGCTCCAAGAATCTATAACAATCCCTGCGTAACCATACGACATGAACGCTGTGGAGTTTTTGCATCATGAAAATCCACAGACTTGCGTCGGGTCGAGCCCGAAAACTTTGCAGCACAATTCCAGTGCATGACCAAGTACGCCACTCAGCCGTACGAATAAAGATTCGTATAAGTATCTTGAACATTAGTATCTGTACACCTTTTAGAGGCATGTAGTAAGTGTTTATAAATGAATTCTAGAATTTGCACTATCATTATTGGCTTCTATTAATCCTTAATACAATAGCTGAAAAATTACTAAAATTAACATATTTTAATTTATTAGTTTCTTAAAAATGTGAACTAAAAAAAGTTCGAATAGTTAAAAAGATAATATATAACAAGTCATTTAAAAAGAATTAAGTCAATTTCTCCTTCTTAGATCAACAAAGAAAATTTTTATTTTAGCTACTTTTTATTAATAGTTACAATTAATATAAATATGTATATACAAAATGACAGAAACATAACATCAAGTGGTAATAATTTTATTCATGATAATTAATGTATCGTACTGTCTTCCGAAACAATCGTATATAAAATTTCAATTCAACTGAATGCTTTAAAACGTGAGAAAAACCTTTTTCAAGTTTTGACCTGTCAAAATTGAAACCAACATAGCTGCATTCGTAATTTTAAATAGTTAGTTTCAGTCAATTAATTTTAGTTAATTATGATTCAATTATCGTATTTTTACACAAAACAATAGTTCACAGAAAATTTCAGCTCAAATGAGCGCTTTAAAAATGTGAGAAAAAAACCTTTTGAATTTTTGGACAACACGTTGCCAAAGGGTCGCTAAGTCACCAAAAAATGATGCCAACCTCGACTGTATTTGTAATTTTTGAATAATTAGTATTAATCAATGAATTTTATTACTGGATAATTAAATACTGCCGTTATCCGTGGCTAATCGTGTATATAAAATTTCAGCTCAATGGAGCGCTTTTAAAATGTATTTTATTAACGATTGAAAATTCGACCAAGATGAATAAATATCAGTATGAGCTAATAGTAGGAATTGGAAAAATAGAAGGTGGCATATTGAAAGTTAAACATTCATTTCATTTATCAATAGTTTCATATAACTATTTTGTAAAAAATTATGATTGAAAAGATTATTTTAAAGATGTGCATACGCATTGGAAAATATATATTTCTCCAATATAAAGTGAAAGGAATCTTTAATATAATGATAATATAAAGTTAATAATATGTATTTTAGATAGTATAATTTTCAAGGGAGTTAGAGAAAAATATTATTGTGACATTTCTATTCAACAGTAAAATGATGGTGAAGCTCAACGAAACATATGAGCAACGGAATGCTTCACGATTATTTATGCTTTCCTTTAATGAACGCAATCTAGGAATCGCCGATGCGTAATTGTGTACGAGTAAGCTGTGACGAGCTAATGATTTATTTTGCAAAAGAAATTAATTGTTTACGTGCAGTGTAGAAACAACGGTTTTTTTCGTAATCAATTTTTTGTCAAAATGCACATGATAGCATATCAATCAATTTAAAATATTCATTTGTTTTGGTATGACCGTTTCTACATTTAATTTTTTATTTTAAAATTCTAAAAATATTTAACATATGCAGTCTAATCCTTTAAAAAGTATAACTGAGTCATAAACACCTTGAAAATGAGATACTTCTTACTTCACATTGCCGGTTGAAATACTGTTTGCTAATTAACTTAATTCAATTCCTACACCATTAGCTCATACTTCTATATTTATTTATCTTGGTGGAATTTCGATCGTTAATAAAATACATTTTAAAGCTCTCAGTTCAGCTAAAAATTTTATATGCATGTTTATTTTGGATGACAATACAATAATTTATTTATAATTAATAAAAGTGAATTGATTAAAACTAATTATTCAAAGAATTACAAATAGTCACGTTGGCATCGCTTTTGGGGACTTAGCGACCCTTTTGGCGACTTATGTCAAAATTTGAAAAGTTTTTTTTCTCACATTTTAAAGCGCCTAGTTTTAGGCTGAAATTTTCTAATATACACTATTGTTTTGGGTAAAATACGATAATTGAATTATAATTAATTAAAATTATCTGACTGGAACTAGTTATTTAAAAGAATTACAAAATACAGCCACGTTGCATTTCAGTCAAAACTTGAAAAGGTTTTTCACGTTTTAAAAGTATCCAGTTGAACTGAAATTTGATATACACGGTTGTTTTGGATGGCAATACCCATACTTTAATGATAATGAATAAAAAATGAATTACCACTTAATGCCAGATTCTGTCCTATGTATATACATATTTATATTAATTGTAACTTATTGAATAAAAAAGTAGCTAAAATAAAATTTGTCTTTGTTGATCTAAGTAGAATTGACTTAATTTTTTTATATTACTTGTTGTTTATTAAAAATCGACTCAGAAGCAGCCTCAATGAGTATTAGCGACGAAACTCGTAATTTTATGTCATGTTTATGACGAAAAGACATTTGATTCTCGCCCAACTTCCAAAACCACGCCTGAGCCATTATAAATTTAATGGCCTCAATCCCCGCTCACAGAAGATTTATATCAGTAGCTGAACTAAAACACAGGACTCTAATGGAAAAACATTACTGTATTGCGATACCTCTTATTGAAACTAAAATTATTCTAATCATATTAACTAAAATAAAAGTGTAAAATTTATCTATCTATCTATCTTTCTCTATATATAAAGAAGAAAAGTGAGTAACTCATTCATTCATCTCGATATTTTGAACTATTAGACCTTATGCACTGAAAATTTGGTGAGTATGTTCTTTTTCATGGAGTAGAGATCCGTTAAGAACGAATTTTGAGAAAATCGACCTCAAGGGGCTTTAGGAGTGCTTACAAGTGTTATAGATACATATTTCCGCTTTTTAAACTACAAACGTACATACTTTGAAATTTGAAGCAGACACGTTTCATGGAGAAGAGATCCACAAACAGAGATGAAAATCGAACCCAAGGGCCATTGCGGCGAATTAAGGGACATCATACAAATGTTTCCATTTTAAACTATTAGACGTATATTTTGAAATTTGCAGGGCATGTTTCTTCTCATATAGAGATCTGCAACTGGGGTTCGATTTTGTGAACACTTCCCTATTTGAATTATTAGACCTACCGGACTTAAAATGGGTGGACATGTTCCTTTATGGAGAAGAGTTCCTTAAGAACGAGTTTTTATGAAAATCGGCCCTCAAGGGAGGGGTGAGGAGAAAAGGGAAGTTACAGAAAAAAGGGTTCCTGTTTTTGAATCGTTTGACCCAAATAATGTTGAATAGAGATCCACCAAGGAGCGGTGAGTTAATAAGTGTATTGACGAAAAAAATTGCTTTTCGACCTAGATTACAGTACTGGAAATTTGGTATGCATGTTTTCTCTTTTTGACTTGAAACTAATTTAGAAAAGAACGAGCCCCAAAGGGGGTTAAGGCACTTATTGATAAAAAATTTACATTTTTGAAAAATATATTTAGACTTGAAATTTGTCAATCATGCTTATTGTGTTGAGTAGAGATCCACCAAAATAGGTTTTGAGGAAAGCCATTTAAGGAGGAGGTTGAGTGCGTAAGAGATAATTTTACTTCAATTTAACAAATTATTAGTCAGAATTCCAGCTCATTTTTAAATCATGAGGAAAAGTTATGTACCCTTCTCTATAAAATCGAGCACCTTATGGACATAGTTATCCATAATTTCTATATATATATATGTAATAAGATAAATTTGAAAAAGTTCTAGAACCTACAAATGCTAAAGAAGGAAGAAATGAAGTTCACAAGACACAACAGATGTAGATAGAAAAGTCTTGATTCCAAACTGGAGACCTATTATGATTTCTACATGTCGCTGAATTAGGCCAGCGATATGTATATATGTATATATGTATATATATCCATATCTATATATTTCTCCTATCTATATATATATGAGCATATATATATATATATATATAGCCCATGTAAAATGATGAAATACCTAGCGAAGCTTGTAGACGGCTAGTTAATTATATAGCAGTTTTATCTAATTTCCAAAATTTTACCATCCCGAAAATATGTCATTTCTTCAACATTACAGAAATATGTAGTAGTAAAGTAGAGTTAATGAATATGCAATGGATGCAAATTTAAATCAATTTTTTCTTTACATCAGAAATAAGAAGTATTACCTTTAAATAGAGAAAACGTTTATTACCATATTTTAATAATTTTATTAGATATTTTATTAAAGGTGAATAATTATGAACATTTTAAAACTAATTTGATAATGTAGCACTACACGCCAAACAGCGCTAGTTGTCGAGTGATGTAGAATCCAAGATGGTGGCCCAGCTGTAACAAATCGTCAGGAAAATGATTTGAAGGAACTACTTTGAAATATATTGAAATATATTTCGAATAAGGAATATAAGAATAGATTGAAAATAACCAATATCCCTCATTAATAAATAGCATTATAATGTAATAATAATTACACATAATAATTGTTATTATTTATAATAATAATTGTATTAAATAGTTATATATATTATATATATAAAATAGTTATATAATCCATATTAAAAATTTTCAATAATCAATATAAATTAATAATTGCTGATAACTTTCAATGTTCCAAAAGCTTTGAGTTATTTTAATGAAGTTTATCGAACAAGGAACGTTTAAAAAATATTTTATTTTAAAATAAAGTGGAAATGTGTCATTTGCAGCTATACTTATAAACACAGCCCTCATATTCTTTAAAAAATATATCCTCCTTTACTGATCAATGGTATTAGAAATATCCGAAAATAGCACAAAATACAACAGAAGACTGAAGCAGCAAATCTTAAACAATGATTGCAATGAAAATGGTTGAATTTTTAAAGAAATCGAATTAAAATCGTCTGAAATTAATAGGGTTACCGCGAAAAAAATCCCAATAAAAGCTTAACTATAATGTGCGTCATCCCCATGGCAACCACATTACCACACGATAAAATTTTAAGGTAACTATATTGTAATGTTATTGCCCATCTTGGCGAACATAAACAACTTGGCGCGTAGCACTTGTATACCAAATAAGCACAAAAACTCTTTCTGTAATTAATTTTGAAACGCACATATATCAATTTTTCTAAATTGTGTGATTAGAAATTTGTTCAAAAAGTCGCTGATATAATTTGCATAAGCAGTTTTTGTAAAATGTACAACATCCGTTTCTACAAATGTTCGTTCTCTGAAAAAATTCAAAATAACTTTGAATTTGAATTCAATCTATACATATCGTGTTATTTTAAAACAATACATATTAACACAAATATTAGACAATGTAGGGGTCCAACTTCTTTTTTTTTATTTTCTAAGAATAATTCTAAAATATCTATTATTCCAAAATCAACCCAGCCAGTTTAACATTTATAGGAAGAATCATTTCGCTGTTTAACCTATCATCGCTAGTATGTAATAGTTTGTTAACTTACTGAATCGAATAATATCCAAAAATGGTATTTATTGTGTTTCAGTATTAAGGGATAAATTTTCCGTTATATATATTAAACTATTTTTAAAGGAAAAAATTTGTACTTTTTTAAGTCAATTTTTATACACATATTTTTAATGATTACTAAAAATTAAATACAGTACGATATTTTTTAAAAACCTTTTTTTTGTTAATTCACGCTATTTCAATTCTTTTTCAAAATAAAAATTAAAAATACAAACTCAAAATTATAAAAGCCATCAAATAAAATTAATTTTACATTTCCTAACACATAAAAATAATTTTAATACAAACTTGAATATTATTTACCTTTTATATCAGCTTTACCATAATCCAAATAATATAATCAGAATGATCTCAGAACGTATGATAAACCAAATACAACTTTCTATTCCAATCTTCAATTCAACTAAAAACCCAAAAAAAATTGAAAAAAAAATTAAACTTAAATTTCCAGATAAATATTCCCGAAAACTAAAAAGTTATAACAAAAGCAATGAAAAATTTTCACTTCCAGACGATATTTTTATGGATACATTTATGAACTAAATAAACCCCCCCAAAACAGACGATTTTAAAAAATATCCCAAATCGAAATATTATTTTAAAAAAATATCTGTTAAAAAGTAACATATTTATAATAAAAAAAATTTAAATATTTAAAATATTAATAAAGTTTTCTTTTTACAAATAAGATATATTTTTAAGATTCTTTTACTAATATATATATATACTATTTTTTTTAATGATTACGTGAAAAACTTAAATGCGTTAATTGTGATATTGTATTAAAGCAATTATTCACGCTATTTCAATTTAACTGTTTTCAAAATAAGAATTCGAAATACAAACTCAAAATGCATCAGCCATCAAATAAAATTAATTTCACATTTCCTGAAACATAAAAATAATTTTAATACAAACTTGAATGTTATTTACCTTTTATATCTCAGCTTTACCATAATCCAAATAATATAATCAGAATGATCCCAGAACGAATGATAAACCAAATGCAAACTTCTATTCCAATCTTCAATTGAACTATTTAATGCCAAAAAAATTGCAAGAAAAAAAGAATAAATTTTAATTTCCAGATAAATATTCCCGAAAACTAAAAGTTAAAAAAAAGGCAATAAAAATTTTTAATTTCCCAGACGATATTTTATGGATACATTTATGAACAAATAAACCCCCGAACGTTTTTTCAAAATACCCCAAATCGAAATATTTATATTAAAAAAACAAAATGTAACATATTTATAATAAATAATGTAAATATTTAAAAAATATTAATAAAGCTTTTCTTATTTCAAGAAGATATATTATTAAGATTTTTTGTACTACAATATATATATATTTTTAGAAGGGGAAAAAGAATATTTTCCCAATATAAAAAAAAAGGGAAAAATAAATTTACTTGTATCAGATGCTACACTGCCCAAAGTATATTGTTTTATTAGTAATTTTTCTCTTTTACCTTAGCTTCAGCCAATCAGATTCTTAGCAAGAAGGAGGAATGTGCAAGACACAGTGTCACAAAGGAGAACATTCCATTCATACTGTACATATGTTATTATAACAAGATGCATAAGGAAAATATATTTGTCACCTGGTTATGGAAACATTAAAAAACATTTTATTACGGAAGTTGTTTGTATTAAAACTATAAATTTAGAA
Organism: Trichonephila inaurata madagascariensis; assembly: GCA_019973955.1. Lineage (NCBI taxonomy): Eukaryota > Metazoa > Arthropoda > Arachnida > Araneae > Nephilidae > Trichonephila > Trichonephila inaurata. The sequence continues at coordinate 7,952 of BMAV01009598.1, read as the reverse complement.
ATCACATAAATAATTGGTTAAAAGGCTTAATTCGATTGAACCGAAGTCTATCTTTCAGTTTAACATTTATATTTATGAAAATTCACTGAATTTCTTCCAAAAAAAACCTTTAAGAAAACCATTTTTTTTTCTGCTGCTATTCGATTTATACTAAAAGAAATCATTTCGAATATTTAAAAATATTATTTCTAAAGGAAGATTTATATTCTAATTATAAATAGTTCCTTTTGGATCCTACTAATATTCGATGCGTGTGTAAACTATTCTTATTTTGCAATTACTATCATGTATATTTCCTAAATATTTTGTATGAATTTTAAAACCAAATTTTTGTTTTGATGCAAATCCTAAGGAAACTTTTTTAATGAAAAAAATTTTACCATGTTTAGTTTAAATACCACTCGTAAAAAACGAGTTTTTTAAACATGGGTTTTCTTTCTAACCTCATTCGTCACTTTTTTTATACCTTAAATTTTAAGATTAAAAGGGAACGTTGAATACAATCGAATTTATTCAAAAATTAAATTTTGCGAGAGGATAGTTTAATTTGCTGGATTCAATATTCAACTGTTTCACGTTGTAAGAAATTGGAACTACGAATAAAATTAAATTCTTTAAACAAATAGTTTCAAGCAATTAATTTTTATTAATTATAATTAAATTAATCGTATTGCCATCCAAACAATCGTGCATAGAAAATTTCAGCTCAATTGAGTGATTTAAAGTGTGAGAAAAAGGCTTTTAAAGTTTCGATCCAAACCGCAAAGTCACCAAATTAGTCTACAAAAATAATGCTAACGTAGCCGTATCTGTAAATCTTTAAATAACGAATTTTAATCAATTAATTTTTATTAATTATTATTAAATTATCTTATTGTCTTCCAAAACAATCGAATATAGAAAAGTTCAGCTAGATGGGACGCTTTGAACTATGAGAAAGAAAGGTTTAATATTTGACCCAGAAATAGTTACAATGTGAGAAGAAAACCCATTTAAAAAAATGTATGCATATGTTTATTTATAAGTGGGTGTGTTCGTGTCTTTGATGAATTTAGTATCTTTTATCAAGCCTTTTTTTATCCAAAATCTTTATTATATCTGCAAGATAATTAAATCTGTTAAAATTATAGGAAAAAAATGTTGACGCTGATTTTGTACAAAGTATCTATTAACGTTTTCCCTCTCATTTCAATGTGACTCAAATACGCAATGTTATTTGTGACAAGTCTTTCACAATTACAAATAAACAGACTATTTCACCTAGTGAAATTAATTTAAATTAATTTATTTTCCTTTTATTTTTGTGTTTCTTCAATACACTTCAATGCCTTGTGAAAAGTTTCTTTTACTGAAAACACTTATAAAATCCCTCCCACCAAAAGTATCCCACGGGGTTTTCAGAAGGTATTAAAACACAATTCAGGGGAAACAAAAAAGAAAAAATTGAGTTTAAAGAAAATTAAAAAAATATGAAAAAAACTCAGAAATTTTAAAGGCATTTCTGGTGGAAAGAAGTTGGTGAAAATTGGAGGCCAATTTTATTAAGTCCCTTGAAAGCCAGTTTTAGGATTTTTTTTCTCTGACAAACTTAACACAGAAGGAGAAATGTTCTACATTTTCCCCGCCGCCAATATTGCAATCACAGGAAAATGACGGAACTAAAATAAATTTGTTCAAAGCTTTAAAAACCATGACCAGTGAGTTGGGTTATTTTTGTAGTTAGTGTAAAATGATGGCATGACAGTCTCTTACTGATGGTTGGAAAAAATTTTGTTATGCTTCCTTTATTAGAAAATGAGATATTTCCTTGGTTCCAAGACATCGCCATTCTTTTCTTTCGGGTGATCTTTCGTAAAACATGATTTAGGAATATTAACGTCAAATGCCGAATTTCGCTTGGTTGCAGCCTTGCAAAGCCAATCGGCTCTCTCGATATTTCAAGTGTCCGCGTGTGTCCGCGAACAAATGCAAAGTCTATTGAGTCTACTCATTTATCGACATAATGAAGGGATGAAGGGCTGAGTCGTTCTTTTCGAGACCGGGGTTTAAATTACGAACATGTGGTGTGAAAGCGCGATACACTACCACTCAGCCATTGTGTCATCACCCCCTCTGATATCAGTTTTAAAACCTATTTACAGGGCTAAAGTTATTATCCAGTGTATAAAAAATTTCTTTCAGTTGTGAGAAGTGTTTTGATATTTTTAACACAATCAAAGTATATTAAAATACACTGGATATATCCATTTTATGGAAATTGAAATTCAAATTTTGGAGGTTAGTTTTTCATATAAATTTTGAAAAAAAAAAATGTTTTCCATTAGATACTGATTTTAACAAGCTAGAGAAGTAGTCCATTAAGTGAATTTGTCGAAAACAAGAAACACACACACACTCACAAAAAAAAGTCAATTTCTATTTAGATTAACAAAAAAAAATTTATTTTAGTTACTTTTTATTTAATAGTTACAATTAGTACAAATACGTATATACATACGACAGATTTACAACATTAAGTGGTAATTAATTTTTATTAATTATCATTAAAGTATCGTATTGTCATCCAAAATAATAGTGTATATAAAATTTCAGTTGAACTGAAGGCTTTAAAACGTGAGAAAAAACATATTTTAAAGTTTTGACCCAAGTCGCTAAAAATAAAACCAAAGTGGCTGTATCTGTAATTCTTTAAATAATTAGTTTCAGTCAATTAATTTTAATTCATTATAATTAAATTATAATATTTTTACAATAAACAATAGTGGCAGCAGAAAAATTTCAACCTCAATGAGTTTAAAATGTAAAGAAAATAACTTTTCAAGTTTTGACTAAGTAACCAAAATGGTCAAGCCAAAAAATGATGCCACCCTAATTATTTTTTGTAATTCTTGAATAATTAGTTTTGATCAATTAATTTTTATTAATTATAAATAAATTATTGTATTTTCATCCAAAATAATCATGTGTAAAATTTCAGCCCAACTGCGAGCTTTAAAATGTATTTTATTACCGGTTGAAAATTCCACCACCTTAAATAAATATATATAGAGAGAGTGTAGTCAATAGAGTAGGAATTGGAAACATTTCTTGAAACGTGAGGATATCAATGGTAAAAGACTTTTAATTACTTTTTGTTAAAAAATTAAATATTACTTTATAGCTTAAACATATATCGTAAGTTTTTACTTAACCCCCAACCTCCATTTTTTAAAATTACTTTTTTCTGAAATCGTAAGCTGTTTTCTATTGGACTGCGTAAGGTGGTAAGAGAAATAAGAGTTGCAAATTGAAAACTTAATATATCTCTTATCGATGTATTATAAAAATAAAAATATTTAAACTTGTCCACGAAAATACGATACTGTTTATACAATACATTCTCCCATCCCAGCTTGGTACCAAACAGACTTTATACAATTTTCCTACTTTAGTGTTTTCAAGTAGCTAACAGACAAATGTAAGAAGATGCCATTTTGAAGTATTATTTCGCTCTTTGGACAAATGCCTCTACAAATACACATTGGATGAATTGATTTCGAAAAATCTTCAACGTGTTCGTCAACACCTCGCACAACTATAATTTTGTTTTTATAAAAGATTGACTTTTTCCATATCACTAAAAAAAATGGGTTTGAAATTTTCTTGTTGAAAACGTCACCAAGCATATTTCACTCATTTTTGTTTCGCCCGTTACATTAATCGAAGCTCTTACCATCATAAAGCGAAGATGAGACATCACTTCTAATAAATAATTGTATTTTCATATTTTCTCACGATCTATTCAAATTAAAATAAACTAATGCTTCTCAAACTTTCAATCCAATTTTCTCAATCATAACTTTCTTCCCCCCCCCCTTCAATACAATAACAATGTTTTGAATTCAATAGTAATGTATTTTGAAGCTAAATCTAAATAACAATGCGGTGATTTTTAACACTATGTAGAGTACAAATTATCAGGATAAGTATTATTTTTTTATATATATAACAAGCCCGTGGGGTCACTGGTAATTGCTAAACTTGTTCTTAACTTGGTATTGTTAAATTAATGATCAAGCACATTGTGCAGTAGTGATACATTTACAAATATATTATATCAGTTTAAATGCGTATTTTTTTTTTATGTCACAATATATTTGGTTTTGCTTCCTTTCATTAAATTCCTAATTTTTTTTAAAATAATGTTTTATTTTCGACTCTTCGATATGCTCACGCCCTCCTTGTTGGATTATTATGCCCCTCTAGGGGGACACTCCACATTTTGAGAAATGCTGAAGTAAACCGATATTAAGTGATTTCAGCTATATAGTAGTAGAGTTGTAGAGAATTTATTTTAAAGAAATCGTAGTGATTAATTTTTGTCTGGTATTAATTCTTCAAAAGTACTGAAAAAAATATTGTTGTCGATGTTCAAGAAAAAAACCAGGGAAATTTTGAATTAGAAGCAAAAAAGATGTAAAGAAAAGTGTCAATGTCAATCTCTCTGATCACTTTGTTGAAATAGCAATAGTTTGTCATAAATGGCAATACAGCATGTTATAAAATCATGTACCGTTGTTCTTTTGCAAATTAAGAATACAAACATTTTTTACCTACCCAATAGTGGTATTGGTTTATTCTTTTAAATTTCTTATTTTTATAGAGTGCCTTTATTGTTCTATTCTAAGTATAAAAAGAACCTGTTTCATTTTATTCTTTTCTTCCATAGTCTAAATTCCTAAGAAATCAAATACGAGATATGACACACAAAAGAAAACGAGACTGGTCCAATAAATTATTATATGTACAGAATCGCCCCCCTTTTGACATTCCCCTTCAAACTATTTCCCCTTTAGCTTTCCCCAACTTCTCTTGCTGCTGTCTTTGCTGGAAAATTCTGTGGGGTTTTTGGACGGCCCTTCAGGAGATTTTCCGTTTTTGTCTGAACCTCTTCAGCTGAGGTAAAATGGGTTCACTTTAAGCAAGATTTAAGTGTAGGAAATAAAAAAGGTTTCATGATGCCAAATCAGATGAATAAAGAGGATACCCCATCATAGTATTATTTTTATTGGTCAGAAACAGCTTAACACATAGGGTCGTGTGAGCGGGTTTATTGTCTTGGAGAAAACCATCCATCACCCCCCGTTTCCCGGGGCCCCCCCTAATGTTTCACGAATTTTTTAGTATTTCAATGTAGTTTTGTTGATTAATTTTCCCTGACCACTGAGGGAGCGGGAACCCCCCTCTTCATGAATTTTGGAAACTTTTTGGGGTTGAAAATCCCCCTTTGGGGTTTTGCCCCCCCACGTTCATTATTTTCCCACACTTTTTCCTTTCCCCTTTTAAAAACCCGATTATTTTAATTAAAACCCCGCATGCCCCCGGGCCCAAAGTTTTACCCCCTTCATTAAACCCCCCGGTTTAAATTTTTTGAAATTTTTTCATGGCTGTTTTTTAAAAATTTTTCACAAGAAACAGCAGAATGCGGACGTCATCCTCAATGACGCAGTATTCCCAACTGGAAAAAACGATTAAAAGCAAAAACCGGCCCCATGGATAGAAGAAGGGTTTTGGGATGACGTATCAAAACGATTTCTCCCAAAACCCCCATTTTTTTCCAAAGCTACACCCCCCTTTTAGTCTTGTTTTTTTTTGCGTCCCCCTTGAAATGAAAATTTGGAAGGGGTCGTTTATTTTTTTTGTTTTAAAAAATATGATATTATAATCGAAATTAACTAAATTTTCAAAATTGTATGCACATAAAATTAATGGTTTTTACTTATTATATCAACAAATCCATTTCGCCCAAACCCCAAAAGAAGCCCTAAATCCCAAAGATATGCACCCAATAGCGGGAAACCTTTCCCCCAAAGTATGTTTGGGGGCCTAAAAAAAAAAAGGGCCCCAAACTTAAATGGCGAATTTTTTTTCAAATTGGCAACAAATTTTTTAATTTGGCAAAAATAAATGGGTTGATGGGGTGTAATACAAAAAAAAGTCCCAAAATTTTTTCTGATTTTCATATTTTTTTTGAAAATGTATACAAAGTTTTTCTCTTATTAATAATGAAGGATATATAAAATATATATATATATATATATATACGTGTATTTAAAAATCATAATATCATTTTCCCCCATGAAACTTAAAATAAAAAATTACCCAAAAACAAAAATATCTTTAACAGTGATTGTAATGTTCATTTTTGGCAACTCCAAACTCAACATATGAAAAAAAGATGGAAACAAATCCGAAAAAAATTTTTTTAATGTAGAAAACAAGGGGGGAAAACTGGATAATCTTTTAAATAAAATTTAATGAGTTTTTTTTTTTGCTTACTGCGGGGGCCCGCTGTTGGGGGTTTTGTAAAAATTATAACCCTCGGAAATTAAAACCCCGTCAGCTTTCAAAAAAACAAAAAAATTCCAAAACCCCTTTTTCAACTAGTCGTGTTTTGGTTAAATTTTGAGCTAATATCCGGAGATGTGTAAAGTTTTAAATAGATATTTCTAGATTAAAATCTTCTGTGGTTATTATTTTTAAAAGTAGAACTAAAAGATATCAAAATAAATTTTAAAAAAGGAAAAACAACGTTGTTCTTTTTTTTTGTATCCCTTTTCCCATAATAAGCTATTCCCTTTTTTTTCCCTTTTAATTTCCATTTCCCGGGTTTTTTTTTTAAATTTTATGCATAAAAATTAACCAATTTTTCTTTTTAAAAAATGTTTTTTTTTGATTACCATAAAATAAAAAGGGAAATTAAATTTCCCCTTTTTTGGGGGAACAGTCCCCCTCCCTTTTTTTGGTTCCTCCTTTCTCCAAAAAAAATGTCCCTTTTTTCAATAATTTTTTAAAAACCCAAAATAAAATTTAATTTTATATCCGGAGGGTCCAGGCCAACTGATAAGCGTCGGGTTTCGGTGTAAATGAATTATGGGAGATATTTGATTTTTTACATAAGGGGCAGTATTTAAAAACTATTCAAAAGATTGTGAAAACATATTTCAGCTACAGACGTTAATCCTTTTTTTGAACTTTTTTGTCCTTCAATAATAATCACGATTTGAAGAAAATTTTTCCCTTTTTAAAAATAAAAAAAAAAAGTTTAAACTTAGGAAAATCCAGGCATAACGGTAACGTTTACCAAAAAAGTGCAGAGTTTTTACCAAACATGTTTTGAATATGTTGAAGAAGGATTTGAAAAAAAATCAGATTAAAAAAAGTTTTTAATGGTATTTTTTTTTTATGCCAAAAATTTACAGGTATAGAAAAAATTTTGTTATTTTATAGGGGGGAAAAAAATCCCTAAAATCGATATAATTTTGTTTGAAGTTAGAAGACTGTAATTTTTAAAATTTTTATAAATTAAAAAAAATGGGAAAATCAGCATGTTGAAATTGAAAAGATGGGGGAAATTTTAAAATTCCAAAAAGAAAAAAATTCCATATGAAAATTTAGTTATTCTTGTTGATTTCGTTGGTTTCCCGAACTAGTGCAGTAGGGGAAAGTTTTTTTTTAATTTGTAGGATTTTTTGGACCAGAAATCAAGATGATCTTTAGCTGTAGCACACCATTTAAACCTTTTCTCTACCACCTATGAAATTTACATAATTATCGAAAATATGTGTGTGTTTTTTTAACATATTTAAATATAAATATTTCGAATCGCAACATAAGAATATCTAAAAAAGATAGTATCATGATTAATAACTAAATAAAGATGAACCATTTTTAAATGAAAAACAAAAATTTGAAAATCGGAATATAAAAATTATGGGGGTGACCCCAAAACTCCGAATAATGTAAACCGAAAGGGTTGGGGAAAACCGGGTTTCAAAAAAGGGGTAAAAAAATTAATAAGTGAAGCATTTCCTCAGAAAAAATTGTACTGCCTAATTTAATGATTTCACCCGCACTTTCAGCTACACGAGGGCTTTTGGGGAAGGACGTCGTAATTTTGAACCATGGTCAAA
>BMAV01009597.1:0-27768 GCA_019973955.1 Trichonephila inaurata madagascariensis | reverse complement strand
AGCTGTATTATTGTATAGTTTCATTAAAATCCATTCAGTTGTTTTTGCATGAAAGACGGCCTAACATCCTCACAAACTTTCGCGTTTATAATATATATTAGGATGCATGTGTGTAGGGGTTAGACACTACTCTAGATTGCAGGGTCGCAAATGCTTAGGCTTAGAGCTATGGTGCAAAGAAGCAGAAAAGGGACAGAACATATTTTTTTGAAAGGTTGTATTACAACAAGTGATCGAAATTACGAGCAGAAGTCTTCTGCGAGGCCTGACAGCTGCGTTGCACGGATCTCCTTACGTTCTGGAAGATTCCTCTGGGCATTCTTGCAGTAAGTGTCGTTGAACTGAAGATATCATGAAAACAATTTCTGCTGGAAGTCGTCAACTAAGATCCGTTTCCTCAAGTATTAGGGTAAATTCCAATTTCAACGAAGAACTGTTAGATGTGCTGCTCGAGTTTCAAATCACATGACGCAACACTCAAGCCGTCAAAACACACTTGACGCAACAACTCACATGCTCGCCATAACTATGGTATCGTTTGTTCGCCTATACACCGACTCACTGTTATGGGAGTGTGTGGTGGTGGTATCTATATAAACCTCCCTACTAAGATGATCATTTTAGTATAGTGGATATGTTATGTGCTTACGGAACGGAAGGTGCCGAGTTCTATTCTACTTTAAACTGATATATCTCAGAAATGAAAAAAAATAGTTTATCTTCATTTAAAAGGCTTGGGCACTTTTTCTATTATGCCAAATGCTTTGATATTGTTATGAATTTTATGTAAAGAATAGTTAAAATAGTATAAATAATTTATATCTGGATGTATAATATTGTAATATTACTTTTGTGGCATTTACTTTATGTTAAAATTGTAATATTCGCAAGCAACGCCGTTCCTTACATTGTAATGGCAATTCAATGGAAAATTGGCGATAGAGCCAAGTTGGTATCATTTTTGGCGACCATGTGGCGATCAATTTGGCGACTTGGTGACTATTTTTTGGAACACTATGGATTCTTCTGGAAATTAATGGAGAAATTCACTAATTTCACGATTTATGACGCAAGCGGAACTTTCTCGAAAGATACGTGACGCCTTTAAATAGGGAGACACTCGTAGAAACTGAGTTAGTATTGTTTTGACTATGGATTAGTAGTCTTGCCTTAACTGTGAAGAGTCGACTAGCGATTAGCTGGGCTGTTGAGTAGGACGAGCGGTGCTTGTGAATAATCTTTCACATACTCGTATTTTAGACACTGATAGCTGTGTCTGAGCGCTGTTGAATGTGTGAAGACCTGGGATTTATTCTGCGAATATTGCTGTTGAATCCTGAGTTTAAAGGATTGATTTTCAACAGCAATATTCCATCCCTCTTGAAGAGCTTTCTTGTTTTTTGTGACTGATTTGCACAAAACCTTCAACCCCTATCAACGTAACAATATTTTTTCTATCTACTGCTATTAGTACATGTAAAAAAAGTTGGTAAGCATTTTTAGATAAAAGCGATACTTATTTTTTTAAAAAAAAAAGTTGAATGTAGAATTTATGCATTTTTCATAGAATTTCCAATAAACATTCATGAAAAGAAGTATTTTACGAATAGAAATCATGTTGTCCTAACAACCATACTAACTTTTTTCATGAATAGTTTAGTGAACCTGTGTAATTCAAATTTCATGTGTATAAGTCAATTAGGTAAAATCTTAGGACAGCACACTGCTGTGTTTGGCGACAAAAGTTTTTCGCCAAGTGGCGCCAAGGATAAACCCGCGTTTTTCTAAATGGCGTCAGAGACGAAAACGAGGGAAAAACGTGGTTTTCAAAGTGGCGTCAAGAGACAAAAAGGTTGAAAAAACGTGGTTTCTAAAATGGACAACATAGGAAACATCAAATGAAAAGTAAGAAATTAAATACAAATTCTTTCCGAATTTTGGACATCCATACCAAGATTCTATCAATCCTTCTTTCATACAAAAACAATCATTACTTTCTTACCTTTTATTCAGAAAAATCCATTCGTCATGTTTTTACGAAGAAAACGTTGTTTCTAAAACGGATTCTAAAAACTGAAAAATCGTCGTTTCTAAAACGCAGCTGAAGAACGAAGCTAATGAATGCTTTGGGATGATAAACTAACGATCTACAATTTCTCTCAAACGCAAATTATTTTCATATTCCGGACATCCATACTGAAATATTTTTAATTTCGTTCACTCATCCACTAAGCAATCATTTCCTTCTTACCTCTTTCATTCAAAAGAAAAAAAAAATTGGTCGAACTTCAAAAGAAAAACTATCTACTTTAGAAAACTTTTTTTTTGAAAAATAGAGACATGGAGATTTTTGGTTTTTTAAAATTTATTTAGTAATTTTAAGAAAAAAAGGCTAAAATTAAGAAGAGAAAAATAAATTATTACTGTTAAAATGGGGATAAAAAAAATTACATAAACGGGACCCGCTCTGTACAAATAGTAAATGAACAAATTCTCAATTTTGCTGTATTACTTTGCTATTTCTTTTTGAAATGACCTTCAGGCTAAGGGATATTTTAATTTTTACAAAAACTTGAGCACTTTATCTTAGCTATTACATAAAATTGCTTAAAAAAACAGTGATTGTGTTCACATAAGGGACTGTAAATTTTGTAATAAAACAGTGATTGATAAATTTGGAGGTTAAAATACTTCTACTGTTATACAGAACATGCACAAAAAATTTCAGCAAATTATTTTAAAAACCTTTTGAGCAATCGCTGTCCCCGTTTGAGCTTTTCGAAAAAAACGCATTTCGAGTAAAAGGCATTTTAAAGTTTGACATCTTAAGTCATGGATCTGCTTTTACTAAAACACTTGTAGTTTTTGTTCAAGTGAATGGGAAATAAAATCTTGTTATTTTTATAAAGCTAATAAAATGGCCTATAAAATAAAATCATAAAAAAATTTGTCAACTTTTTTAAAAAATCATGATTTTAAGGTAGTCGGATACCTTAGACCTTTTAACATGACCGTCAGAAAAAAATGACCCCTGTTCAAATCCTAAAACAAAAAAATTTTGTCTGAGTAGGGTTACTACTTCCCAAAATTTTGGCGTCAAAAATTATGTTGCCAAGAAGTGTTCCCTCCTAGGATCAATCAGTCAATTATTGTAGGCGAAGTAGCATTTTTTTAAAAATCCTTTAAGAGATTTTTAAATGTTTAGTTTTTTTGTGGTATTTTGAGCACAAAAACTGATTAACGCAATATGTATACACTAGCCGTTACCCGCTCGCTTTCCTGGTTACTCTATGGTGTTGTACGAATTTATACTGTTTATATGTATAAAAGTTATTGAAACTAAGTTTTAGCGTTAAGCGTTCGCTTGTATTGAAAAAATGTTCTTACAACCACTGGCGTAGCTAGCCTTGAGTGGGCCCTGTATCCATGTTATTTGGGGAGCCCTTTCTAGGAGTCCCTTAACATTTTGTGATTTTTTTGCTTACACGTTTTGGCGCCCGTATCATTGATACGGCTGAAACAGCGGTATCTACGCCCCTGCTTACAACTCTCACTTCTAGGACTTATAAATGTAGGATATCCCATTTGTAAAAGGTTAGATCATATCCTTTACCGAGGTCGGCAATTCTAATCAAAACAGTATTCCACATCAACGCCATCTAGCGTCCCTTTTAAAACGCCGACATCAACCTTTTTCGGCAGAGGCCCACTAACACTCGTCGGAGAAACGTCGTATTTCGCGCGTCAGCGCCGTTCGTCCGCGCCAGGCGGTAAGTCTTAATAGCACCATAATGAGTTCTATTTAATCTCAATTGCCTCCCTTAAAGTAATGTGATCTAACTTTCCTATTCTTCCGAAATATGCTTATCCAACTTTCCTATTCTTTTGAAATATTCCCCATGTAAATACTCCCCTATAATTCATAATAAATTATTTAGTTTTCAACCAGTTTCTTTCTTTAACTATGTTGTCTATTTTATTTCAAAATTAACTAATACACCCTAAAAACCCCTAGACACCACGCCATAAAAACCCCGCTATCTGAAGAATCCCACCTTTTTGGAAGATTTCGGTTGGATTCCCACATAAATAATAATTTTTAAAATTGAATAATTAATAGTATTTTATTTACGCTCTCGAAACTCGCTTCCCTAAAGTAGATCTTCGCAAAAACCCATTTTTTGTGGATTTCTATTCAATAAAATAAACATGCTTCATCATCTAGTCTAAATTGAATGGGGGCATTTTTATCAATAAGCCCCGTACCTCCTCTGAGAGGGAATTTCCGTAAGACACATTCTTAGTGGATTTCAATGCAACAAAACCTTTTTTTGGAGTGGATATCTACTCCACCAAAGGAACATTTTTGCTCAATTTCAAACCATTAGGTCTAATTGTTCAAAAAAAGAAATATATACCTATATTGCCCCTTAAGCCCTCGCAAAGGTTTCCCCCACCGATTTTTCACAAAATTTCTTTTGTAGTGGCTCTTTACTCCATGAAAGGAACATGCCCACCAAATTTTCAGTCTGTAGGTCCAATAGACAAAAAACGGAATTTCTGAAGTGAAACTTCTTTGGGCGCGAGAGTGAATGGGAATTTTTCTCAGTTTTGCGTTAGGGGGAATTAGCGAACGGAAGTAGTGATTCCCATCCCCTCCCGAATCGTCACCATGGTGAGGAGATAGCTGATTGGGAGGAAAAGAGACGGAGGACACCACGTGACTTGCGTCATATCCGTCGTAAAGTTGGACGATTGCCAAGGGGATATGAGAAGTATTGGAGAGTGGGTACACTTGCTACTCGTAATGAACTCGCGTGGCGTATTTTCGTAGTTTTTATATAATAAACGTACCGTTTTCAACGAATAAACGCACCCAAAATATTACCATTATATGGCTCTTCCCGTTACGGGAGTGTCTAGGGCAGGGGTTCTCAACCTTTTGTGTCGAAAGAGCCAAAAATTACAATTTACAAAATTTCAAAGTTTTTAAAGAGCCATAAAATTTTTTCTTGACAACAATAAATAGTATTTGCATAAATAAAGTTTTTTGATTAAATAAAACAACTAATCTATTTATTTATTTATAAGTAGTGTTTTTCACAACAAATTAGATAATATTTTTAGGCATTATTACATAATTACTTATTTAAGTAAAAATTAAAACAAACACATTTACTTACAACACTAACTTGTAATAAACAATTGAGCAAACAAATTTAATACTAGCGTTGACTTTGCATGGTTTCAGAAAGTTTGGATCCTCATAACTTGTTGTGTGTGTTAAGTTTCATACACGACTCTAAATTTTCATTTGTTAGTTGGCTTCTTACTTTACTTTCAATTATATTCACGTAAGAGAAAGCGTGCTCGCACGAATATATCGATCCGATGATAGTCAGCACTCCAAACGCCAACTTCTTCATCTCACCGTACCAATCTGGAAGACTATTCCATGCGTCGAATATAAGTGCCTCAACTCGCAGCATTTCTTTTAAAGCTGTTAACTTTTGTTGCGTTACGTACATACATTTCTGGACCTCCAACTTGCTTTTCAATCACAAAACAAAACGTTTCAACACCTTACCTTTGGAAAGTCATCGCACTTTATTGTGAAGAAGAAGGTCGCAATACTGAGTCTCCATTTCGCTTAAGAATTCTTTAAACTGACGATGGTAGAGCGCTTTTGACAAGATGCTGTTTACAATCTTGATTACCAAACTATTTCGGCCGGAAATGTATGGGCACAAAGTGCTTCTTGGTGTATTATGCAGTGAAACGTAAGAATTTCGTGGTTTATTTTGCTCTGAAGAATCATTTTTGCCACTTTATTTTTTTCTGTCATACTTCTGGTTCCATTAGTTGCTATTGAAACGATTTTATTTTAATCGATCTTATTGTCTTCAAGGCATTTTTGCTCGGCATTCGCTGTATCTTCCCCTTTCCACAAAGCTTTACTGTTTAAATCCATTAATGGCATTTCTAGAGGTCCAGTATCAATTCCAAATGGCTCAATGTGGATTTCGTTACTATTTGTGTTGAGAGGATTTACTATGAATGCTAGAGTGGTTTGTTGTTTTTGAATTGCTCAACTCTGTCACAGCAAATTCATCTTTAATTTTTTTTTATAACTGTGCTGAAGTAATTCGTGTCAACAGTTGCACTGGTTTTATCGCGATATTTCTTTAGAAATTGAAAATGCCCGTTCTGAATATCTTCTGCAAAAGGAATTAATTTTTCTTCGAAACAAACCAATTCTTCTACCAAAACATAGGCTGGTTTCCCTTTCCTTGCAGTTTTAGATTCAGCTCATTTAATTTCGCTGTGATATCGAACAAAAAGAAAATTTTTTCCAACCATTTGTCTTTCTCTAATTCTTGGTAATTAATGCCTTTTTCATTGAGGAGTATATTTATTTCATTCAAGCACAAAGCAAAACGTTTCAACACCTTACCTTTGGAAAGCCATCGCACTTTATTGTGCAGAAGTAGGTCGGAATACTGAGTCTCCATTTCGCTTAAGAATTCTTTAAACTGACGATGGTAGAGCGCTTTTGACAAGTTGCTGTTAACAATCTTGTGTGTGATTACCAAATTCATGACTTCAACTATTTCGGCCGGAAATTTCTGGTCAGAAAGAGCTTCTTGGTGTATTATGCAGTGAAACGTAAGAATTTCGTGGTTTATTTTGCTTTGAAGAATCATTGTTGCCCCTTTATTTTTTCCTGTCATACTTTTGGCTCCATCAGTTGCTATTGAAACGATTTTATTTAAATCGATCTTACTGTGTTCAAGGCATTTTTGCTCGGCATTCGCTATATGTTCCCCTCCAGTTTGTCTCGAGAGCGGTAGCAATCCTAGAAGTTCTTCTTTTAGACCTTGGGAAGACATACACCTGACAAAAAGGGTAATTTGTAACGTGTCTTTTATGTCGCAAGACTCATCTACTGCAAGTGATAAGGCAGAAAAAAGTTGAATATCTTCCACCTGCAAATATGTTACATTTGAAGACATTTTAGCTATTCTATCTACTGTTTTAGCGGACGTTGAAAATCTTTGTGTTTTCAAGATTTCTGGTTTGTTTTAAAATAACTTCAGATCGTTAAACAATCTTTGACATAATCACCATCTTGAATGGTTTGTTTTTTTTTTTTTGGAATTTCTAGTGATACCGCAAAGCTTGCCAGATTAACATTACATGAAAATTTGCGGGGCCCAGTTTCTTAAGGCTACACGGTCCCCAAAAAATTTCATTTTAAAATTTTTTTTTTTTCGTTTTCAGTGGCTTATATTTTAAAAGCTTTGCCACGAAATTTCATATCTGTTACAGATTGTTTTAAAAGTTTTTGGGATTTTTATAGCTTTGGTTTTGATTTCGGTTCCATTTTGCATTTTCCTGTCTTAAATTAAATTTAAATTAAAAAATATTTTTGAGCTTTTGGTTTGAAATGGTTTTTAAATTTCCCAATTTTCATTACTAAAATCATTTCTGTTGATTATGTTTTTTAGTTTTCATAATTAATTAAATTTTTTGGGCCAATTTTGCTTTAAAATGGGTTTTTAAAAAAAAGCTTTATCATTAATTTTTTCCTGTAGAAAAACCATGCAAATGCGCTCAGTTGCTGTGGCTATTTCGAAGGATGGAATATTGCTGAAAAAGATAAATCTAAAAAACAGTCCTCTTGATTCTGCAATTGACTTCAGAATACAACTATTCTGGATTCAAATGTTCAGATAAAATGAAAAATTCCCCAATGTACAAACACATTATACTAAACATATTGCAGTGCTATATTTTTTGTATTTTAAAAATCTACCGACAAGGCTAAAACTTCAAACCCCCAATTTTTAAACTGAAAAAATTAATTTTAGAGCAAACCGCTCTTTTTAGCTTAAGTTATTATTTTTATTATTTTTACAAAATGCTTTGCGTTTCAAAATTTTTGTGAAAATAAGGTTAAGATAAAGCTAAAACTGACGTCTTAACAAATGCTATCAATATCATGCAAAATATTTTTTGAATTAAAATATTATTTTTAGTATTTAATTAAAATAGTGTTTTAATGCAGAACATACATTGGAAAATAACATATTAAAAATTACAGCTTTACGGGCATTATAAGTTTTTGTTTTATGACTTTACAAACTTAAAATGCGTTTTTCTCAGACTTTCAATTTTGAAGGTATAAGTGTTTTCTAATCCCTAAGGCTTTTTTCCTGTTCAAGATAGAACCTTGAATTTTTTTTTGTACATACTCCCAAACGTATGTTCTATAAAACTTAGTATGGATTTAGGGCTGAGATCTCTAGTTATTTTTCTAAAAAATGCTAAAGTTGGTTTCATGTTTTTTCCAGGTTTTTAGAAAAATAATTATTAAAAATCAACAAGGGAATAGATTTTCAAATCCATACTAACTTTTGTTTGTAATAACCTAAGAAACATAATTGACTAAAAAATTTTAAAAATTGAAATATTTTATAAGAGTTTGAAAAAAACTTCAAAAATTCTTAAATTTTTAAAATTGTAAAATAATGGCTGGTCAAACTGACTTTTTACTTACAGAATCAGCTTAATAATATAATCTAAATATAACACATCAATTATTTTTACTGTAACTGTCTCCAAAAATTTTTTTTGAAAAAGGGTACCGTGTACTCTTAATATAGAACTTGATTACTGTTTTTGTTTTTGGAGCTCGTCGACAGCTTTTTTTTCGTTCTTCGCCGGCTGGATATTTTTTAGCAAACTGAGTGTGTTTTGTAGTGAAGTGTCTCCCTAAATTTGATTTCTTATCATAGGCGAGTTTTTTTCGTGGCAAATGAGACAAGTCGGAAGGCCTAATCCTCGTTAATAGATTCATGACAATTTTTAATTTTTTTTTTTTTATAAAATAAATAATATTTGCGTATGGAACTAAAGAGCCGCAGGTTGCTGACCCCTGATCTAGCCAATTGGTAGTTACGCCACTGGTGAAAAGTTTGGTGTGCGCCACAACCGTTCCTTCAGTTTAAGATCTCATCGTCCGTCTATCTCTAATTTCGGGGAGAATGCGTGTCATGCCAGGAATCTTACAGATCATCAGGAATTCCATGCAGCGTTGCTGGCATACCTGCCTGATGACTTCTCGTCGCAATTTCAAAAACTTTTTTTTACAACCTTTCAATAAAATATTTTCTAGCTCACAACTACAGCATTTGTGACCCTACATTTCTATGTGATTTCGAGTCATGGGGTAAATTCTACAGGGCCCTCAAAGCCTGACTGACGCCATGTGCATATGATTTCGCAATCATTTCTAAGATCTGGCTTGGGGCCCAGGACCCTACTTTGCAGGGGGCTGTAAAATCTCTGTTACGCCACTGTTGGTCTCAGTACCCCTGCACATTTGTCAGTCTGGTAGCTAATCATCCTGTGTGTACAGGGCGGCCCTAGGGTCGGACCCCTGCCCGGGTGGCATTTGGATCAAATTTGAAAAATATATTTTTGCTACAAAAAGTTTGATATATTTTCTGAAATATTCATTATTGGTTGTGAATTTGGTATTTAATTTAACGTATCTTATTATTATTATTATTTTTTATTTTGTACTTTGTATATTTAATGACAGATTTTTTTTATGTTGAAGCGGGGGTACATGCTAAAGCATGAAATTTAAAATGTTTACGTATCTTTCACTAGTAACTTTCTCCCCATCCTAGATTGATGTCACAACGGACATTCCTTTCACCCTTACGATGTCCGGTTTCAGCTATCCAAAAGAGAACAAGGGTAATAGGAGGTTTTCGTACATAGAAAACCAAGACAATGTTTTATTTTTTCTTGAGTGTAGTTACTATAAATTAAAACAAACGCTTGTGAACCCCACTATTTGTAGAGTACTTTTCGAAGAAATTGGCCTGCTTAAATGGACGATTCTTTCTCTTTCATTTCACTCGCGTGAAATAATAACAAGTAATGATGTCTTTAATCTCGAATTATTTTGAATTTTGTAAAACTTAAAATAATATATATAGAGAGGGGGGCATTTTCCATTTTTGTCCGGGGCAACAAAACTGCTAGAGCTGGCCCTGTGTGTATATAACAAATTTCCTTGGCATAATTTCAATAAGTATCCAACTTTTATTTATTGACATTTTTAACGTGTCGTAAATATGTTACGTTTTCCCTTTATGGGTGCAGTTAAGCTACTTCGTAAAATAAGACATACAAATGCTATTTTTCAAACAGTCAATTTTAACTATTACTAATTGCTAGCTAAAACTTAATTGTTTTAAAATCTTTCATATTATCATTTCCCTTTTCTTTCTCTTTCAACCCCTTTCCTTTAGACTTGCCTCTCTTGATTTCTCACAAGTTTTTTAAAATTTAAAGCAAACGAAATTATTCTAAGAGTTTTTGTAACAATTCTTTACACATTGCAAGTAATTTACTATTGACAGTATTGTCTATGATCAACAAGATTTACGATAAAAAATGACTCGTGCTCGGCAGTAAAAATCACATCCTCCTCATTCAGGTGTTCCATAATAAGAGTTTTAATTTTTTTCAATTAATAACTTTATGACGTGGTGGGCGCCAAATGATAAGGGACAGACGGGGAAGGGGTTCTTTACTAAGTCCACTAGTTATTAAAACACGTGTTTATTAGACAAAACAAACATATTTACATACATAACTAGAGAACTAACAGTTGACATAGAATTGAAAAGGATCGGAGCGCATGCTCATACGTCCTTACAGTTCCGAAACTTGGCTATCACTGAAGATTGTTCTGTTCGCTAGAGGGCGCAAAAGTCTCTTTACTGTTAATATGGAAGAGTCTAAATAACGGGGGGTTACAATCTCCCCCATGGATCCGACGACGTCCCGGCGAGGAGCCAGAATCAGAATTAGCTATTGTAGAAGTAGCATTTGTTGAGGAATGAATAGTTCTGCTGGAAATGGCTGTTGAAGCAGTTGATGGGCTTGGAACATATGTATTTTGTATTGATGTGGACGTAACTTTTCGAGGTCGGCCTCTTTTTCGAAGTGGAGCTATAGGAGAAGTGTCCATGTCTTTAAAAGGTGTTAAAGCAGAAGTATGGTAAGTAGCTATCGGTTCAGATGGATTGGTAAGACTTGCTATAACATAAGTGGGTGATTTTTGTGTGAGAATTAAATATAGACCGTCACGCTTTGGCATGAACTTGGAAGTTTTCTTGTTCTTTGCATTACTGATGGGATGGTAAAGTCACCAGACTTTATCTCCAGGAGAATAATAGACTGGACGACGATTTTTGTCATATTGCTTTTTTCGTTGGTCTTGTTTTGTTTCTATTCTTTCTCGTATGTCTTCGGTAATAGTTGCAAATCGTTTTAAATAAGGTGTTATTTCGGCAACAAAATTGTCATTGTGAACGACGCTTTTGAAATCTTGCACCACATCATCTACAGTTCGTAGCTCTCTTCCGAAAAGTAGGTAAGCAGGAGTGTGACCTGTAGTGTCACAGACAGTTGTATTCATGGCGAAACGAATGACTGGAAGTTTGGAATGCCAATTAGAATGATCATCTCCGACGAGTATTGCAAGTCGAGGTTTAAGGTCTCTGTTTTTTCTCTACTGGATTAGACTGTGGTGAATAAACTGGTATTAAGTTTTGACATATTTTTAACGTAAAGCAAATCTGTTGTAGAACAGCACTGACAAACTGTGTTCCGTTGTCACTGATAATTCGTCTCGGTATGCCATGACGCATGAAAACTTCTTCTATGAGAGTTGAGCACATTGGTGCACTGGGGAAGGGCAAATAACTCCTTTTTTTTTTATAACTGTGCTGAAGTAATTCGTGTCAACAGTTACTGGTTTTATCAAGATATTTCTTTAGAAATTGAAAATGCCGTTCTGAATATCTTCTGCAAAAGGGTATTTTTCTTCAGAAACAAATAGCCAATTCTTCTACCAAAACATAGGCTGGTTCCCTTTCCTTGCAGTTTTAGATTCAGCTCATTTAATTTCGCTGTGATATCGAACAAAAGAAAAATTTTTCCAACCATTTGTCTTTCTCTGAATTCTTGGTAATTAATGCCTTTTCATTGAGGAGTATATTTATTTCATTTACATTCAAGCACAAAAGCAAAACGTTTCAACACCTTACCTTTGGAAGAAGCCATCGCACTTTATTATTGCAAGTAGGTCGGAATACTGGTCTAAGAACAAGCAGAATTCTTTTAAACCTTCTGACGATGGTGAGCGCTTTTGACAAGTTGCTGTTCAACAATCTTGTGTGTGATTACCAAATTCATGACTTCAACTATTTCGGCCGGAAATTTCTGGTCAGAAAGAGCTTCTTAATTGAAAATTATGCAGTGAGAGCAATGAAATTTCGTGGTTTATTTTGCTTTGAAGAATCATTGTTGCCCTTTATTTTTCCTGTCATACTTTTTGGCTCCATCAGTTGCTATTGAAACGATTTTATTTAAATCGATCTTGCACAATGTTCAAGGCATTTTGCTCGGCATTCGCTATATGTTCCCCTCCAGTTTGTCTCGAAGGCGGTAACAGTATCCCTAAGTTCTTCTTTGCAGACCTTGGGGAGAAGACATACACCTGACAGGTATTTCAGCGTGTCTTTTATGTGCAGACTCATCTACTGCAAGTGATAAGGCAGAAAAAAAGTTGAATATCTTCCACCTGCAAATATGTTACATTTGAAGACATTTTAGCTATTCTATCCTGTACTGTTTTAGCGGACTGTTGCAAATCTTTGATGTTTTTCAAGATTTCTGGTTTGTTTTTTAAAATAACTTCAGATGCACGTATGAAGCAATCTTTGACATAATCACCATCTGTGAATGGTTTGCTTTTTTTTTTTTTGGAATTTCTAGTGATACCGCAAAGCTTGCCAGATTAACATTACATGTAGATTGCGCGCGCGTCCAGTTTCTTAAGGCTACACAGTACCCTAAAAATTTCATTTTTACAATTTTTTTTTTTTCGTTTTCTAGTGGCCTTATATCATTGAGAAGCTTGCCACGAAATTTCATATCTGTTAGCAGATTAGTTTTTAAGATATTTGGAGTTTTATGAGCTTTGGTTTTGATTTCGGTTCCATTTTAAAGCATTTTCCCTGTCTTAAATTGAATTAATTAAAAATATTTTTGAGCTTTTAGTTTGAAATGGTTATTAATTCCAATTTTCATTACTAAAATCATTTCTGCTTGATTATGTTTTGAGTTTTTCATAATTATTAATTAGATTAATTTCGTAATTTTGCTTTAAAATAGTTTATATAACTTAAAAGCTTTATCATTAATTTTTTCCTGTAGAGAAAATGCCATGGCAAATGCGTTCTCAGTTGCTGTGAGAAACAATATTTCGAAGAGATGGAATATTGCTGAAAATGATAAATCTAAAAATCAGTCCTCTGCTGATTCTGCAATTAGACTTCAGAATACAACTATTCTGGATTCAAATGTTGCAGATAAAATGGAATATTCCCTTAATGTACAAACTACATTATACTAAACATATTGCAGTGCTATATTTTAGTATTTTAAAGTCGTACACGCGACAAGAGCTAAAACTTACTAAACTGCCCCAATTTTAAACTGAAAAAAATTAAATTTTATGAGCAAACCTGACTCTTTTTAGCTTAAGTTATTATTATTATTATTTTGTACATAAATGCTTTGCGTTTCAAAACTTTTGTGAAAATATTAGGTTAAGATAAAGCTGAATAAACTGACGTCTTAACAAATGCTATCAATATCATGCAAAAATATTTTTTTGAATTAAAAATATTATTTTCAGTAGTATTTAATTAAAATAGTGTTTTAATGCAGAACATACATTGGAAAATAACATATTAAAAAATTACAGCTTTACGGGCATTATAAGTTTTTGTTTTATGACTTTACAAACTTAAAATGCGTTTTCTCGAACTTTTCAATTTTGAGTATAAGTGTTTCTAATCCCTAAGGCTTTTTTTCCTGTTCAAGATAGAACTAGCAATTTTTTTTTTTTTTTTTTTTTTTTTTGTACATACTCCCCAAACGTATGTTCTATAAAACCTGAGTATGGATTTGGGGCTGAGATCTCTAGTTATTTTTTCTAAAAAATGCTAAAGAAGTTGGTTTCATGTTTTTAGGTTTTTATAGAAAAATAATTATTAAAATCAACAAGGAATAGATTTTTCAAATCCATACTAACTTTTGTTTGTAATAACCTAAGAAACATAATTGACTAAAAAATTTTTAAAAATTGAAAATATTTTATAAGAGTTTGAAAAAAACTTCAAAAAGTGCTTAAATTTTTAAAATTGTAAAAATAATGGCTGGTCAAACTGACGCACTTACAGAATCCAGCTTAATAATATAATCTAAATATAACACATCAATTATTTTTTACTGTAACTATCTCAAAATTTTTTTGAAAAAGGGGTACCGTGTACTCTTAATATAGAACTTGATTACTGTTTTGTTTTGGAGCTCGTCGACAGCTTTTTTCGTTCTTCGCCGGCTGGATGATTTTCACAGCAAACTGAGTGTGTTTTGCCGGTGAAGTGTCTCTTTTCAATTTGATTTTCTTATCATGACGGTTTCGTGGCAAAATGAGACAAGTCGGAAGGCCTAATCCTCGTTAATAGATTCATGACAATTTTTAATTTTTTTTTTTTGATAAAATAAATAATATTTGCGTATGGAACTAAAGAGCCGCAGGTTGCTGACCCCTGATCTAGCCAATTGGTAGTTACGCCACTGGTGAAAAGTTTGGTGGTAGCGCACAACCGTTCCTTCAGTTTAAGATCTCATCGTCTGTCTATCTCTAATTTCGGGAGAATGCGTGTCATGCCAGGAATGCTTACAGATCATCCAGAATTCCATGCAGCGTTGCTGGCATACCTGCCTGATGACTTCTCGTCGCAATTTCAAAAACTTTTTACAACCTTTCAATAAAATATTTTCTAACTCACAACTTCACAGCATTTGTGACCTACATTTCTATGTGATTTTACAGGAGTCATGGGGGGTAAAATTCTACAGGGCCCTCAGCCTGACTGACGCCATGTGCATATGATTTCTGCAATCATTTTCTAAAGGTCTGGCTTCAGGGGCCCCGGGACCCTACTTTGCAGGGGGCTGTAAAATCTCTGTTACGCCACTGTTGGTCTCAGTGCCCCCTGCACATTTGTCAGTCTGGTAGCTAATCATCCTGTGTGTACAGGGCGGCCTAGGGTCCGGACCCCTGCCCAGGGCGGCTTTGGATCAAATTTGAAAAATATATTTTTTGCTACAAAAGTTTGATATATTTTCTGAAATATTCATTATTGGTTGTGAATTTGGTATTTAATTTAACGTATCTTGTGTATTATTATTTTTTATTTTGTACTTTGTATATATTTGTGACAGATTTTTTATGTTGAAGCGGGGGTACATGCTAAAGCATGAAATTTAAAATGTTGCATGTATCTTACTAGTAACTTTTCTCCCCATCCTAGATTGATGTCACAACGGACATTCGCGCTTCACTTACTACGATGTCCGGTTTCAGCTATCCAAAAGAGAACAAGAGGGTAATAGGAGGTTTTCGTACATAGAAACCAAGACAATGTTTTTATTTTTCTTGAGGTGTGGATTACTATAAATTAAAACAAGCAGCTTGTGAACCCCACTATTTGTAGAGTACTTTTCGAAGAAATTGGCCTGCTTAAATGGACGATTACTTTCTCTTTCATTTCACTCGCGTGAAATAATAACAAGAAATAATGATGTCTTTAATCTCGAATTATTTTTGAATTTTGAAACTTAAATAATATATATAGAGAGGGGGGCATTTTCCATTTTTGTCGGGGGCAGCAAAGAGCTGCTTTAAGAGCTGGCCTGTGTGTATATAACAAATTTCCTTGGCATAATTTCAATAAGTATCAACTTTTATTTATTGACATTTTAACTGATGTCGTAAAATATATTTACGTTTTCCCTTTATGGATTGCAGTTAAAGCTATATTAAAATAAGACATACAAATGCTATTTTTCAAACGGAGTCAATTTAACTAACCCACTAATTGCTAGCTAAAAACTTAATTGTTTTAAAATCTTTCATAATATGTTTCCACTGCTTTCTCTTTCAACCCCTTTCCTTTTAGACTTGCCTCTCTTGATTTCTCACAAGTTTTTTTTTAAAATTTAAAAAACTAAACGAAATTATTCTAGAGTTTTTGTAACAATTCTTTACACCATTGCAGTAATTTACTATTGACAGTATTGTCTATGATCAACAAGATTTACGATAAAAAATGACTCGTGCTCGGCAGTAAAATCACATCCTCCTCATTCAAGGTGTTCCACTTAATAAGAGTTTTAATTTTTTCAATTAATAACTTTATGACGTGGTGAGCGCCAAATGATAGGACGAACGGGGAAGGGGTTCTTACTAAGTCCACTAGTTATTAAAACACGTGTTTATTAGACAAAACAAACATATTTACATACATAACTAGAGAACTAACAGTTGACATATAGGGTAAAGAAAGGATCGGAGCGCATGCTCATACGTCCTTACAGTTCCCGAAACAGCTATCACCTGAAGATTGTTCTGTTCGCTAGAGGGGCGCAAAAGTCTTTACTGTTAATATGGAAGGTCTAAATAACGGGGGTTACAATCTCCCCTATGGATCGACGACGTCCCGGCGAGGAACCAGAATCAGGAATTAGCTATTGTAGAAACAGCATTTTGTTGAGGGAATGAATAGTTCTGCTGGAAATGGCTGTTGAAGCAGTTGATGGGCTTGGAACATATGTATTTTTGTATTGATGTGGACGTAACTTTTCGAGGTCGGCCTCTTTTTTCGAGAGATGGAGCTATAGGAGAAGTGTCCATGTCTTTTAAAAGGTGTTAAAGCAGAAGTATGGTAAGTAGCTATCGAGGATTTCAGATGGATTGGTAAGACTTAATATAACATAAGTGGGTGATTTTGGCGAGAATTAAATATAGACCGTCACGCTTTGGCATGAGCAGGAAATTTTCTTGTTCTTTTGCATTACTGATGGGATGTAAAGTCACCAGACTTATCCAGGAGAATAATAGACTGGACGACGATTTTTGTCATTTTGCTTTTTTTCGTTGGTCTTGTTTGTTTCTATTCTTTCGTATGTCTTCGGTAGTTGCAAATCGTTTTAAATAAGGTGTTATTTCGGCAACAAAATTGTCGTTGTGAACGACGCTTTTGAAATCTTGCACCACATCATCTACAGTTCGTAGCTCTCTTCGAAAAGTGAGTAAGCAGGAGTGTGACCTGTAGTGTCACCGAACAGTTGTATTCATGGCGAAACGAATGACTGGAAGTTTGGAATGTCAGTAGAATGAATCATCTCCGACGAGTATTACTGGGAAGTCGAGGTTTAAGGTCTCTGATGTTTTTCTCTCTACTGGATTAGACTGTGGTGAATAAACTGGTAATAGAAGTTTTGACATATTTTTAACGTAAAAACAAATCTGTTGTAGAACAGCACTGATAAACTGTGTTCAGGTAAATGCTGATAATTCGTCTCGGTATGCCACTGACGCATGAAAACTTCTTCTATGAAGGGATTTGTAGCACATTGGCGTGCACTGGCGAAAGGGCAAATAAGCACAACCCACTTTGTGGCACAATCCTCAACAATGAATATCCTTTTGTTTACCTGAGTTAGTTTGAGCAATGGCCCAAAATAAATCAATAGCAATGACTTCAAATCTCTGTGGTAGACTGGAGTTCTAAGCAAACCAGCGAGGCTTTTTGGTTGTAGCCTTAAAACGAAGCATTCTGGACATTTCTTAATATAATCGGATATGTACTTTTTCATGCCTGTCAATAATATCGTTTTGCGATTTACTGGAATGTTCCATCTTCTCCATGTCAAAGCCATAGGATCATTATGATGCCTTTGCATTATCAATTCGCGTTCAGCAGTTGGAATGACTAACTGAGCTGCACTGCGGAATCAGCATCAGGAACGCCAACGATATAAAACACCTTGATTCATCAAAATCCGCGTTCAGTCCAGTTTGCATATTCTTCAGTTTTCAGGGGATTCAAAACTGTCGATGATTTTTTAAATTATCATCTTAAGCTGCGCCTCGTGCATGTGCTTACAACTTCGTGTTGGCATATCAGCTATCGATGATATTATTGGCTTCGCAAAGATTCTTCTTCTTGAAGGTAACTGGGCGGGATAACATGTCTGCAACGACATTTGCTTTACCGGTATATGCACACAACCTTTCAGGTTGAAAGACTGTATTTCAAGTGCCCATCTAGCAAGTCGTCCGGTTGGAGACTTGAGGGTTTGAAAGCCATTTCAGAGGGTTGGTGGTCGAATACCCACGGTTATTTCTGTTCCTTCAATATAGCCACGAAATTTCTTCAAAGCCCATACCTACAGCAGGGGCTTCCTTTCTGTGGTGGAATAGTTGCGTTCTGCTGGAGTTAGCAGTCGACTAGCGTATTCTATAGGACGTTCCTCAGATCCTTCTCCTTGAAGTAAAAACTGCTCAAAGGGCATAATTGCTTTGCGTCTGTTCGAACAATATATGGCTGAGTACCATCTGCTTGTTTTAACACAGGAGGTGTTGTAAGACAGTTTTGGGGTTTTTAAATGCATTTTGTTGAGGGTCAAATCCCCATTGCCATTGGACTTTCTTCCTTACGTAAGACAACTTAGTGGACGTGAAATCTTTACAAAATCTTGAATATATCTTCGAAACCAAGAACAAGTTTTCAGGAAAGATTGTAGTTCTTTGACATTTTAAGGGGTGGAATATCAATATAGAGGCTACTTTTTCTGGATCAACTTCTATTCCTTTTTGTGTAATCCAAGATATTTAACTCGAGAAGAGGCAAAATGGCATTTTCTCTATTTGCTTTAAGTTTGAAAAGTAAGAGAGTCTTTCAAAAACTAGCTTTAAGATCAAACATGTGTTTTCAAAAGTTTCTGACAAAACAATTATATCGTCTAGATAAGGTAATGCTAGAATGTCTTCCAGACCATTACACAAAACAGGTCATCAGTCTTTGAAGCGTAGCAGGTGCGTTGCGCAAAGCATATATGGCATCCGTAAGTAACGGTAAAAGTGCCAAAAGGACATGCAAATGCTGTCTTGATCTTCAACATGCGCTTAACTTGGTGATATCCTGCTCGCAGATCTAATGTAGACATGAAGGAGTTAGTTTTGCTTGATGTAACCAAATCATCCATTTCTGGGCGGTGGATATGTATGCGGCTGGTATTTCATTTAACTTTCTGTAATCAATACAGAGGGCAAAAGAAATGTTCCATTTGGTTTTAGTATAAATTACGACCCTGGAGAAGCATACGGAGATTCACATTCTTCTATTATGCCTTCTGCTAGAAGTCTATCGATTTCTTGTTTTAATATTTCTTTCTAGGAAGGATTCATCCTATAAGGTGGCACTGCCACTGGAAGATGATCTCTTGTATTTATACGATGTTCAATAAATGGAGTAGGCTCTCCCCCTGGTTGAAAGCATTCTTCATATTTTTCCAATAGTGAATTTATTTCTTTCCGTTGTTTAAGTGAAAGATGAGTACCTTCATTTTCCCGAAGTTGACAAGGATGTGGTTCAGTATTAACAGTGAGAAGAAACGTATTGTTTGAGCGTTTTCACAAGAGTATATTTTCTGTGGGATGTTTCAGTGAAATACCACTTTGTTTTCTTTGTGGAGATCTAAGACGATCCCTGCAGCTGTTAAAAATCAATGCCTAGAAGTGTTCTGTTGCGCTTTAGCATTTTTCAAAACTAATGCGCTCCATTAGGGTAACTTTCCTTGAATACCAATGTCTACAGAAGTTGTCGAGTATTTCTGTGGTTTGCGTACGACCATCAGCTAGAGTCATCTTAGTTTTCTTCAAAATTCAATCCTTTTTTTGTTTAGAAGTAAATGATGCAATTTTCACCAGCCACTGAATGTGTAGCACCAGTATCAGCACAGAAACTGCTGCTTCTGGCGTACAAATGGAAATTTGAATAATACTAATGCGGGATTATTTTTCACTGGAGAAACTATAAAAGTTTGATTGGTTGGAGCTTGACAAGGTATCATCTTTTTGCGTAGAACTGGGTTGCAAGTGTGGCATCAAATGATTCAGAGACACCACATCCATAACAAGATACAGAGTTCTGTCTTCTTTTGTATCAACGATTTTCTTTTCAGGTATTCTGTTGTGTCATTTTGGAGGTGGGATTCAGCCTACTGTGACTGGGAACCCGGTTTCCGCCTACTTTGATTGGGGAAACCTGACAGAGAATGTTCATGTGACAGCAACTTAGGATTTCGTGTGTAGTTACTTCTCCAGGGACTGGACTTCATTTCTTTTTGTTTCCAACTAAAGTTTTTGTTTTTATTTTTATTTCGCATGTTTTTAACTTCTTCATATGAACCTAACTTATCCACACAAGTTGTAGAGGATTGTTCCAATTACACCACTAGTCCAAAAAGTGATCTTTGTAATCTTGAGGTGTTTTCTTTTTAATTTGATCTGCCACAATCAAATCTTTCAATTCTTCAAGCGTGGTACTGCCTTTAGATTCTTTGAGCCACCCATCAAAATATGTTTGCAAGTCCAAAATAGAAGTCGCCAGTTTTTATAGGATCTTTGGTGTGCCGGGGAAAACATCTGCTGAAATTTTTCCACGCCCATTTAAGCGTTGTAGTAGAATTTGTTTGACTTTTATAATAATAGTCTTGAGCATCAACTTAACAGATTCTTTTGCGATTAAATTTGAAACTCAGTCGGTAAAGACCAACAAGGTACACCACCACTGTGGAACTGGAACTTTAAAAATGTTAATTGCCTTTCGAGGTCTAGAAAAATTGTTACCTCAGTTGTTTTGGATCAAATCGGAAGTAGCTTATGGAGTTCTAACTTTTAGCATGTTGGAGTCTGCAGAAGAAGACACCAGCGCGCAGAGTTTGTAGTTTTTAGAAGTATCAGTTGTAATTTGAAGTTTTGCAGAAGTTCAAATATTCGTTTGGTTTTCCTTATCTCTTTCAGCTCACAATTCGAGCTCTTTTCTATCACTAATAATACAATTTAAACTTTCTTTAGTAAAATCTACATCATAACCTTCACTTTTAAGATCGCGTCTTTTATGTCAAGAACTTTGAAATTGTCTGGTATTGATATGTCTAGCGTTTCCGCCAATTTAAGGAGGTCTGCCTGCGACAGCACCTTTCTAAATAGGCCAAATGTTGAAATGTCACTTGAAATTAATTACAAATTTATTCTTTAAACTTTAAATTAAATTTAACCTAATGTACTTATTTAACTAATAATACAGCATTATACCACATAAAATAATATCTTAATTTGTTACAATATGCGATTCGAAAAAGTTTTCATGAACCACAACATAAAAATGTTCGTTCTTTTCACTTTTATACACAATCAAAGTAAAAGTACTATCAAACTTTTAGATAAAAAAATCATCAAATGATCGGAGAATAAACACATTTGAATTATATCATACCACAAGTAAAATAAAAAATCATATACGCATAAATAAAAAGTTCTACTTAGCAAAACAAAATTTCTTATTAATATTCAATAAAAGAAAAACAAGTTGATATACTTTTATACCATAAAAACATGCATAGAACTCAAATTGTTATTCGTTGAACGTTTCGTACAACCTTGAACTGTCTTTTTTTTCTATTTTTATTTATTTCCGCTTACGCTGCATAAAATATCTCATCATAGTTTCAAAAATGAATCATAGCTTAAAATTAATTCTAGCGAGAGAAAGAAAATGGATAAATATTCTTTTTTTCTTTTAAACCACTGAATATTTTATGTAACTTGAAATCTCTTCGTATACACATTTTCTACCAAAAATTATACATAAATATTGAGTTTTTATCAAAATAGCACATAACAAAACAAAAGAAGTTTCCAGAGCGTGTAATGCTTTTGAACGAAGATTATAATCATTTAAAAAAGAATGCATATGTATATATTGTTTTAGTTCTCACTTTCGCTTTTTAAGTAAGCAAAACGTTATACGCATTAGCTTAAAAACAAGTCAGCACATATATTTAAGGAACATATAGAATATAATGTAAACTGTATATTATACTACTGTTTAGCAAATGACATTTCTTAAAATAAAGAAAAAGATTTCTTAATTCAATGAGAACAGTTTATATAATTTGCAGGAATAACAGAAATGTTTTCTAATACTGAACAATAGACAATACTTAAAAGAATTAAGAATTTAACTAATAAATTCTTTTCGGATATTAAATCCAATTTGCACTTGGGCCTGCAATAATGAAACGAGTATTAAAAATATAATATGCTAAAAGAGAAAATTCAAGATAAAAAGCTTTACCTGTTCTACGGGTGAGAACTGAATAATTAAACCATATAAGTTGAACAACATTAGTGCCGCGGTTAACCTGAAAAATTAAATACCGAGCAGCGGCCAAGCTTCTGCAACTAATACACGTTGGGCGTCAGGTGTGACGTGGTGGGCGCCAAATGATAAAGGGGACAGACGGGAAGGGGTTTCTTTTCGAATCCACCTAGTTGTTAAAACATGTTTTATTAGATAAAACAAACACATTTACATACATAACTAGAGAACTAAAAGAGTTGACATAGAATTGAAGGGATCGGAGCGCGTACTCATACGTCACCACAGTTCGAAGAAACTTGGCCATCACTGAAGATTGTTTTGTTCGCTAGAGGGCGCGAAAGTCTTTTTAATGTTAATATGGAAGAGTCTAAATAACGGGGTGTTACAACTTGCTTATTGTAACTAGAATGGACTTTTCCATTAAGGTATCCGACTACGTTTAGAACCGTGATTTTGCAAAAGCGTATAAATGGATAATAGTTATGATATTTACTGCCACTTAAATCAGAAAATGTATATAAAATTGTTTTAATATTATTAAAATAAAAAATTATTTAAGTACAATATTTTGACAAAAAATGAACACAGAATGACCCATTTTCAAAATATTCTCCTTTTGTGGAAAATGCTTTTATTATAATAATATTTTGCTTGTGTATATAGCTCAAATCTCTCTACAGAGGCTAAACTAGAATTTTTGAAATATATAACTTAAATTAGGGCATCACTTATTTTACGACAACGGAGGCAATTTTAAGAGAAAATAGAATAATTATATATATATTTCAATTGTGGTGAGGTAACTCTATGAAAATAATTAATGAATTTTCAAAATCCTGGTTCAAGAATACTCTGGAGAGTCTACTTTTATATAAGCACACACACAAAATATTATTATTTTTAGAAGCATTTTTATTAGAACATTTTGAAAAAAGATTATTCTAAGTTAATTTTGCCAAAATATTAATATTCATAATTTTGTCAAAATAATCGCCCAGAACAATTTTATACGTAATGATCTAATCTAATTGACGCATCTATCATGAAAATTATCCATTTATGCGCTTTTTTAAAATCACGGCTCCCCCCGAACGCATTCGGATTCTGGTTTCCGTATTCTTCGAGAAATCGACATTTTTTGCAAATTTCTTATTTATTGTGGGATGCACTTCTCTTCATAAAAGCAACAAAATAATTAATAGGAGCTAGACCAATCATATAAAAAAATAAATACGTTGGTGACATTCTTGTGTTTTCTTCGAATACACAAAAGAAGTCTAGCTATCTTATCCATCGCATCTTTACTGAGTTTAGTTCGATTATAGATTAAAATTATACATCAACATTATTTTCCTTTTATCGTGAAACTTTTTCAGCCATGATTTAAATGTAGATAGCATTTTTTTTTTAATTTTATGTTTAAGCACTTACGACAAATCGTTTTGTATATTTTTAAAACCAAAGCTTGTTCTTTCGACATGTAAGATAACAAATTCTAGAGGAATGAGTTACTTGTTTTTCTATTTCCCACAACAATTGCTCTCCTCTTCAATATTTCGTCGTGGCCGCGGTAGCCGAGTGGTATAGGTATCGGACCGTGGCTTGCCTTGTCACGAGTTCGAGCCCAGTACCACTAAAGACCTGCCGTGTAGGGCAGCGATGCACGTTAAGTCTGTCGAGAGCTGAAACGTCCTCCCGTTGGTGTGATAGTTAGGAGAGGGGGTGCCAGCTCAGGTGTCGTCCGCGTGACTTGACCGTGGTTCAAAATTACGTGGTCCATCGCCAAAAGCCCTCGTGTAGCTGAACAGTGCGACGTTAATACTCAATCAATCAATCTTCAATATTTCGTCAGCAAAGAAAGGTTTTGAGGAAAAAAATTATCTAATATTATGTGGCAGTAGTACCTCAAGTTGTGATTTTAGCAAGCACAAAATACAATTTGTCTCCCTTGATTTAAGTTACAATCTGTTGTGCATATTTGATTGTAACCAGTTCTAAGACTGACAACTTTAACGGAATCATTCTGAAGAGGAGAATGCCGCGCTTTTGGATTGTGAATGCATAATTAATCTCAGTATATAAGTGTTATGTTCTTGTATTATGCCGTGAATATATATCGATATGTAATTAAATTAGTTTTAAAACTAATATGCAACTGATCATTAAGAACCCACGTAAAAAAAATAATAGATGTCGAGGAGGATTTTGGAAAGCAATTTTGCTTTTATGCTTCCGTTTTGAAGGACACGCTTTTTCGAAAAAAAAACGAAATTCTCTTGTTTGAAACAACACGGGAAGTATTCAGTTCGCTACGAAGTAATAAGTGAGGAGAACAAAAACTTTTCTTTTTGATAAGGCATTGCCTGAAGACTGCTTAAGGTAAAAGAAAAGTTTTTTTATTTTTCCAAATCGGAGAGAAATTATGGACCAGACCAAATTCCAGAATTGCTCAGGAAAATCTCAAGAACTGATTCGAGCGCTGCAGAATAAGCTATAAAGTAACTGTACAATTTGAAAAATTTCGATAGTGTCCTTGAAAGATTCGAAGCTTATTTAGACGTACAGGACGATGTTATTTGGGTACTAACCTTGTAAAAGAGTGAAATGTAGATTTACTTCGCATAAATGTAATTTCTTTATAAAAATTGGACACATGAAGCAGGCTTGCATGAATTCAACTAAACTAGCAAATGTGAAACCTTTTAAGCAAAAACAGGCGACTCTCTACAAGATAGAATTGAAAATAAAAAAAACGAAATTCCACTATACGAATGAAATGCTATTGATTGGTTATTGTGCATGAGGAGGACCAAAACGATCTCCAGTTATGATAAATTTTAAAATTGATGACCAAAGATGTCCTACGGAATTGGAAGCTGTTAGTGTAATGAGTATTAGGAATTTTAGAAAAATTTCAAATATATATATATATATATATATAAACAGTTTAAACCTACAAATATAATTTTTAAAACCTATAAAGGGGATTCACTAATACTATTAGGATTTGTTACTGTAAGGGTTTAATTTAAAAATTGAATTTGAACTTGTATATTGTGAAAGAAAATTTAGATACTATTCTTGGTCGTGAATGGCTTCATAAAATTCATTTAGATTGGCCGGCTATTATAGCAAAAACTGTAAAAAATTTAAATGACCTTTTAAAAGAATATTAGGATATCTTCGATCATAAACTAGGGGAAATAAGCGATTAGGAAGTTTACTAGAACTCAAACCAAAAGTAAAACCTGACCATGGGCTACTCATTCCGGGAGAATCCAGCGACATCCCAAGAGACTTGATCTTGAAGGAGGGGATGTGGTGTATTTAATTACCACACATTTAAGATTAACTGCCCCTGAACGGAATATTTAAAAAAAATGTTTTTCCAGAATATTTTTTAAAAGGGGGGGGCCACCCAATTTAAAATCCTAAAAATTGTATATAATGTCCGGGATATAGTGAGTGTAGTATCTTTAATATCGTGGTGTAAGTTAAACTAATTTAAAAAGTAATATGCAGCTGATTATTTCGAAACCCATAAAACATAACAATTCTTGAATACACATTCCGTGATCATACTGTAATTTGAAATATTTCTGTTCAATTCCTTATGAATATAAAAATAAGCTCATTTTTTTTTAAAAAAAAGCGCTTAAAGTTCCCTTCATATTTGAACAAAGAAATAGCATCTATTAAAAAATGGAATGCAAGTGTATCAGCTGATTTAAACATTATAACTATAATACACACAAGTATTACAGATATGAAAAATTAAAACCAATATTATATTATGATATCGCTAATTAGGATTAATATCTATGAGAATTAAAAATAAAATTTAAATTTTTCAAAGCCAATTCTAAAAAAAAAAAAAAAGATAAGCTAAATCGCCATTGAAGGTGATTAGGATTAGTTATTTTTCGGATCTTAGGAAATAAAAATTTTGGCCTATCCAGTCTTAAGAAGGAAATGGGTTTAGTGCGGGAATGTGTGTCCTTAATCATACATTGCCATATCCCCCACCCTACTTAGAAGCAAAGCGTAGCAGATTTCTTATCTCTTATGTATGATCCCTATATACCTCCGAAAAGTCAGAGTGTGGGAGGTCTTTGGAATTCGAAGTGTCAATGACTATACGCCATGTGGAAGTCAAAGCTATAAAGATTTGCTTTTACTCTTTTTAAGAGTCCTAACTTATCCAGTTTTCCGATAAGAATTTATTTTATTATGAGTCTACATCTTTATATACCCCTCACCGGTATAACTACCCCTATAAAATAACTACTACTATATCCAACCCCTTCCCATATTCCTTTTTTTGTTTTGTTTTGGAGAATGGCAACTACGCTTCAAGTCCTCACTAGGAAAAGCGATTAAAAAATTTCTTATTTGAAAGGTTGAAGGTGGTGTGCTATTTTCCTCGAGTCTTAAAAGGTTGTATCTTTTTTTTTTTATTTGGTTCCCTTTTTTTCCTTTTTTCTGTTGGTTTATTTTTGGTAATTTTCCAAATTTTTATTTTTTTTTGGTTTTTTATTTGAAAAAAAATTCAAGTGATCAATCTAATTTATCTTCCGATGTTTAGGCAATTAGTAAATTTTAAAATGGAATCAGTTTTTAAATTCTTAATCTTTGTGAGGGTAGTTTTTTTAGGCTGGACAAAAATTATATCCCAAATCAATATATTATAGAAAATATAATGATCTTCCCTTTTTCCCAAATCCCAAACCCACGCTTTTACATGCAGCAAAAAAAAAAAATTGCTCGTCAAGGGAAAATAAAAAATATGTCTTTTACTCGTAATGGAAAGATAAGATTTTCGCTAGACCCATTGAGCCCAAAATTTTATCTCTTGAGAAAATTTTAAATGTGTCGTTATAAGACGAATATTCTTTGGGGAATAAGTCGTTTTATTTATGAAATTCCCTTAATATATCACGGAATGAGATGCAAAGGAAATGCAAAAACCAATGATTTTTAAATAATAAAAGAGAAGATTTTTTTAAAACCTGATATCGGGAACAACAGGGCGCCAAACAGTTCTGCCGCCCCCCACAAAAAAAAGGAAAATCGCCCTTTCTCTCTCCCTCTCTATATATGTTATTTTAAGTCTTCAGAAATTCAAAAAAAATTCGAAATTAAGGACGTAATTACTTGTTATTATTTCAAACAAATGAAATGAAAGAGAAAGGAATAATCTATTTAATCAGTCCAACTTCTTCGAAAAATAGTCTACTAATGGTGGGTATCACAAGCGTTTGTTTTAGTTTTAAAACACTCAAAACAAAATAAAAGCCCCTGTGGTTCTATCTATCCCAAATTTTTATTTCCCCCTTTTTCCCTTTTATATGAAACCGGACACCCTAAGGGT
>BMAV01009596.1:0-27012 GCA_019973955.1 Trichonephila inaurata madagascariensis | reverse complement strand
CACTTTCTCAGATTCAATCATTATCATATTTTCATTATAGACCTCTCTAGTTGACGTTTTTCAACTTACTTATCTAAAAAAGCGGTTTACAGAACGCACTTACAATCGGCGGATCGGCAATCGTCTTAAACTTTTTTGAATGCTCACTAACCATTTAAAATAACACAACTTCGGTATAATGGAGTCACCGTACTGACAATCAATTAGAGACTTGAGTTCGCCAAGAACGCACTTCACAATAGAGACTTGAGTTCACCAAGAACGCACTTCACAATCGGCGGGATCGGCAATCGTCTTAAACATTTTGAATGCTCACTAACTCATTTAAAATAACACAACCTCGGTATAATGGAGTAACCGTACTGACAATCATATAGAGACTTGAGTTCGCAAAGGTTGAACTCCAATGCTAACATTTCGGTTGTGGTAAAACAAAGAGATATTTAATTTTCGGACACACCTAGTATTTTGTTCCTACATTGGTCCTATCAATATTTTTTTTAGTTTATCTTAGTTAAAAATTAATAAGCGCATGGCTTTCTTAGTATATCAATACTTATTTTATTTACTTATGTAATAATTAATAAAAATTAATATAATTCAACCACACATAATATTATCATTCAATTTATAAGTAAGAGTATATTTTTATCTAATCTTGCAATTCGGAACACCATCAAATTTATTAAGGTATCCGACTACGTTCGGAACCGTGATTATAAAAAAGCGCATAAATGGATAATTTTCATGATATTTAGTGTCACTTAGATTAGACTACATGTATAAAATTGTTTTAAGGACATTTTGACAAAAAAATTCTTTTAATACAATATTTTGGCAAAAAATTAACTTAGAATAGCCCTTTTTCAAAGTGTTCTCCTTTTATAAAAAATGCTTCGATAATAATATTTTGCTTAGATAAAGTAAGGACTTCTCCAGAGATTTTGAACTATGACTTTTGAAAAATTCTAATTATTTTCGGAGTTACAACCCATTGAAATAATTATCGGCGTTTTCTTCTTAAAATTTCTCCCCTCTGTTGTCATAAAACATGGATAAATCCATTTCTAAGTTATATATTTCAAAAATTCTAGTTGAGTCTCTGTGCATAGGTCTGAGCTACACACAGGCAAAATATTATTATAATAGAAGCATTTTTATAAGGGAAGAATATTTGGTGGAAATAAATAGTTCTATGTTCATTTTTAGCCAAAATTGTACATTTAAATATTT
Organism: Trichonephila inaurata madagascariensis; assembly: GCA_019973955.1. NCBI lineage: Eukaryota > Metazoa > Arthropoda > Arachnida > Araneae > Nephilidae > Trichonephila > Trichonephila inaurata. Next base: position 25,779 of record BMAV01009596.1, on the reverse strand, counting down.
TTATTGTAATAATATTCTTAAAACAATTTTATATACATTTTCTAATTAAAGTGACACTAAATATCATAAATATTATCCATTTAAATGGCCTTGCAAAATCACGGTTCCAAACGTAGTCGGATACCTTAATCTTAAAATGCTGGATAATATTTTTTTAAGTCTACGTATAATTATATTATATAATACATAATAATATTATATTTAATAAATTGTGACACATAGGTTAGTATTATTCCCTTTAGGAATATAGTTTAGGTAAAAATAAAGTACTTCAAATATGCGACTAATGCTGCAAAATAACTTTTACTACGTAAAAAAAATATTAAAAAAAAAATCCGTTGTGTTATGTTCGATGAAAATACAGCTGTTACAATCATTATACTTCAAAATTTTTTAACGATTATTCCTCGATTTCGTTTCATTCACTAACATCCCGCATAAATTTTAACCACCAAAAGTATATTCAATTTAATAAAACACACACACACATATCTATAAAGTTTCCAACTTATTTAAATTTTTAAACGGGAAGTAAAAAGAATGTAATTTTATTCTCTTGGCAAGCGAAAAAAAAAAAAAAAAAGGGATAATAAAAATTAAAAAAATAACGAGCATCAAAAGTTTACAAAGTTGCCGAGTAAAGGATCAAGGCATTTAAAAAATGAAAATGATGGGCCTTTAATTGAATTTTTTCCCGAAAATTGCCAAAAAAAGGGGAAAAAATGCCCCAATAGCCATCACATTAACTATGCATAGTTCTCTGAGTAGTTACAATGTGCCTTTATGGAAATGTTGCTAATATACATTTTCGTATTTTTAAAAAGGAAAAATTTATTCACATCCCATGCCATCTTAATGTTTTTTCCCCCCCTATTAAAGAAATTTTTTTTTTACCCCCGGTTTTAACTATTTTAGAAACTTGTTTTCCTATAATGTTTACAAAAAAGATCGAGTAAACAAAAATTTTTTTGGGAATAAAAATGTTTAAATTAAACCCGGAATTTAGTCTATTTTGATTTAAAATTTTTAAGGAAAAAAAAATATTGGTAAATTTATTTTATAAACAGTATGATTTTTAAAAATAATATAAAAAGGGGATTACAAAAAGATAGAGGATTTTAATAAAAACCCTATTATAGAAACTACTGCACATATTACAATAAAATATGCATGAAAATAAAAGAGGGAAAAATACCAAAAATTTTTTTTTTTTTTTCTTTACAATTGTTCATAAGGACCCCATTTCCACACGGTAAAACATGCAAAACCCGTAATCCAGTTTAAATTCCACTTTTTGGGCATCCTCTTTTTTAAATGGTTCCCCTTCCCCGGCAGGCATTTTCATGGCCGAGCCCCAAATACCCACTAAAGACCCACCGTGGGGGGGGCGATGGGACGTTAAATTTTGTCGAGAGCGGAAAAAGTCCTCCCGTTGGTGTGGTGTGGGGGAGTTTGGGGGAAAGGGGGTGCCAGCCAGGTGTCGCCCACTCAAACCCCACCATGGTTCCAAAAACGTGGGTTCCCTCGCCAAAAGCCCCCCGTGTAGCTGAACGTTTCCCCGTTAATATTTTTCACCTCACCACCACCCCAATGGTTCCCCCTACTGCCAAAAAATTTTTTTTTGTAAATCCTCTGTATCCCGTTGCATCAATTGCAAATGATACCGGGGCCCCCAAATTTAAAATTTTTTTATAAATTTTTTCCCCACATTTTCTCGGGGGGGTCCCAAATTTATGAAGGATACCCCCGTAAATTTCCCGGGAGATTTCCAACAAAACGCTTTTTCCTCATCCTCTCCCCTGCTTCCCTTCCCCCGAGACGCGGGCAGCCACCCTTTTTTTCTTATGCAAAGAAAAAATTTTTAAATTGATGACATCATTGCAAAAATTTCTCCTGTTTAAGGAAAAATTTTTCCATAGCGATTTCTAAAATCGCGTTGCACCGAAAAAACCGAAAAAAACTTTTGCATACCTAATACACAAAAAATTTTTATCTTTTAAAATTCCCGGGTTTTATATCACAATGATTTTGAATGGACTGTTGATCCTCTGCGCCGAAAAAACACTTCGAAAATCTATTTTTACATTCAAATATCACTTTTTGTTTTTGCATTTTTTGGGAAAATATATTTTCTAAAATCGATTAAAAACATTTTTACCACCTTCAAATTTGTAGAGTTCTTAAGAGAATAATAGTTTTTCAATAAAATATATAGAATAATTTGCAAAATTCTGGGAAAATATATTTTTTTTTGTAATTTAAAAGAATATTTTACAAATTTATGAAATTTTTACGCACAAGATGTATAATTTTATAAATTCAAAAATTTTCATTAAATTTATCCTTTTGTGTTTTAAATTTAAGAAAAGAAAACCTAAGCAAAATTGTTTTAGATTATTGTGTAAAAATATAATGAGAAACAAATATATATTTCACGTGTTCTTAATTTGGTATTTTAAACATTAAACTTTTCACTAAACCCCCACCCCAAATTTTGAATTTTTTTAAAAAAATTATTTTCCCATACAATGCTATCACTGCTATTAGATTATGTAACTTTACTTTAATTTGTGCTTTTCAACTTAAAAAATATTGAATCAAATAATTTTATTTAAACGTTGAAACTGTAAGTCAAAATTTTCAACTTTTAAACCAATTTTGTTAAATACATATTTTATCTACAATGAAATAAATAACATGGTTTCAAAAAATTTATAATTAATTTTAAAAATCGATATTCATTGTCCATATAGGTGATTTAAAATCATAAATTTAAGATTATAATATAGCTTGAGAGATAATATATTCGACAAATACATTATTATTTTTTTCTTGAAATATATTACAATAGGAATTTTACTGATCGAATTTTACTTAATACAATTTGTGCCCGGAGACAAAATGCAATTTTGGAAAAAAACTCGTATAAAAATTCTTCAAAAAAAAGTTACCGCCAATGAAGGGAGTCACCCCATAGAATTGTGTAAAATTTAGAAAAGAGAAAAAAAACCCTTATAAATGTTTTTTTATTTCTGCCAACTTTTGGTGTGTATTAAAAAACTTCTCCTCATAGAAAACACATAAAGAGTTTAACTGCTTATTGACTAATATCTCAAAAGTAGCACGAAGACACTGGTGAACGGAATTGTAATTTCTTTTCAAGATCAAAATACAAGAATCACATACAATCCGGACAACCTAACAAAATAAACAAAACCCCCTTTTACAATGGCCATAAGGATTACTTGAAGACAAAAATACCCATAAGAAGAGACATTTTCCTTTTTTGGTTATTTATTTTTCAATTTCTGACCCTTTTTTGGGAAATGTAATACAAAAATTACTTAAATAAGAAGAGAGAAAAAAATTTTTACCCAAATTTTTTTTTGTGGTTTGGGAAAAATAAAATAAAACTTGATGATGATAATAACTTATGCCTTAAAAGGAACCCGACTAGGTTGGAAATTTTTGTTAGTCCCAAAAAAATTTAAAAGGGTTAAAACCCCTTTAAAGGGAAAAAAAAAAGAAATAAAAATTAGTGAAGAAGAAGAAATAAAAATAAAAAAAACTGGAAAATTTAATTGGGTTTCTTAGGAACGATAGATGGCGACCCCAAACCACCCCCACCCCCACTTTTAAGGCAGGAAAATGAATTGGAGGGGAAAATTTTCTCCAGTTTCCCGCACTCGTGATTCAGCCCCCAAGACTTTCCCGGGCCCATTGATTTAACGAGCACGTGCTCCGCGTGTACTCGGAGGGGATTTTGGGGTACGGGCATCGAACCCCGGCCCCCGGGGCCCGGGCTCTAACCACTAGGCTTCCAAAGACCCTGGTCAGTTTCTACCCTTAGGGGTCAACAAAAAAAAATTTTATTTTAGGGTAATTTTATTAAATAGTTAAAAATTTATATAAATATGCATTTATATATGACAGAATTACAAATTATGTGGGTTAAATTTAATTTTTTTTTTAAAATCATTAAAGTATCCTTTTAAAGTGATCCCAAAAAAATCAGTATTAATAAATTTCTTTCAACCATACTTTTTCACGTGAGAAAAAACATTTTTTAAATTTTTACACAAGTCGCCAAAAAAGGGCCCCTAAATCTCCTAAAATGATACCAACGGGCGTTGTAGTATTTTTTTAATTTTTAAATAATTAGTTTTAATCAATAATTTTTTTAAAATTTTTATTATATTATTGTATTTGTTCATCCAATATTAAATTTTAGTTCAACTGAACAGTTTAACACGTGAGAAAAAAACCATTTCAAGTTTTGACACAAGTCGCCAAACGAGTCGCTAAGTCACCAAAAAGGATGCCAACGTGGCTGTGTGTGTGTATTTGTAATTCTTTAAATGATTAGTTTTAATCAATTAAAAGTTTTATTAATTATTTTTGTCTTATTGTACTGGCATCCAAAATAAACCTGTATATAAAATTTCAGATGAATTGAGCGCTTTAAAATGTATTTTATTAACGATTGAAAATTCCACCAAGATAAATAATAAATATATAAATATATATATAAATAAATATATAGACAGTGCGAGCTAATAGTAGGAATTGAAAAAAGCCCGTACAACACCAGGCTAAACGGAAGGGAAACAAACACATTTGACGGAGCAGAAAAGTCGAAGAAATCTCTAAAAAGAGAATTTTAATGACATTGGAATAGAAATCATGCACACAATCATGAAAAGCTGATACCAAGAGGGGAAAGTGAAATTTCCACACATGCAGAAAATTTTACACTCAAAAAAGCCGGGCAATGCAGGTAGTTATATATAAGACTGAAGAATTTGGAATTGTTTTTGGAATATTTATTTTATAAAACTTATAATAATATTTTAAATGTTTCTTTCTATTACGAAAAATGAAATTTTCACGGTAATTGTGGTTGAATAATGAGATATTTCTAAAGCAATCCAATAAAATTCAACAAATCCCAGCCAAAAATGCTTGTAAAATTAACTATCTTAAAGATAGTTAATTTTACAAACATTTTTAGCTTAAAACGAAAAAGCCTTAACGTTAAACTTGAGAATGTTTGAAGAATATTTATTTCTTAAGATATTCTTTACCCTGCGATTTGTGAACTTCCAGTGGATCAAGAAGGGTATCAATGATAGTAAAATTACATCATGTCTAATGTTCTTTATTTATGCTGTTTATCTTAACCTTGACAATTTATTTTGCTAAAATTTTAAAAAATATTACTTTTTTTTCCAAACAAAGCATAATGCATGGCATTTCTTTAATAATTTTGACTCTAAGCATATTTACATTTTACGAAATAATAAAATACTATTAAAATCAATTTTCAAAATTTGGTCCGCGAACCTATCCTTAACCCCTTTTCAATTACTAAGGAAATATATTAATATAATGAAACGATTGCTTTTTTTATCCAACAAAAAAAAAATGACCTTACGAGTCACTTCCGAAAAACATTATAATTTCTTGGGCCACACATAAATATATACCTTTATGTCTGATTTGGAAAAAAAAAATTTATTGAAGTGAAAATTTAAAACAGAATGAATTATTATTATTGCTTTACTTAATTTTCATGTATACAAACATAGATAATATAATAATGTTTATATAAAATAATAATGCAATGATCAAATAAAATTTAAAATATTACAGTTTTTTTTCTTGAAAATTTCGGTGTTCCTTTTAATTGATCTTTCATTACCATTGTTTAAACTTGATAATGCTGTATTCGCATAGATTAAGTATACATTGTCCTTTATCTTTACCGTCCCAAATTTTTTTTAAATTAAAAGCATCTCTGACTGCCTCTTTGCGGGGACTCAACGAAAAATGAGGAAGAGAAACGAAATCCCAAAACAGAATCATGTACCATCCATAGTAAGAAAAAAATTTAAATTTATTAATTTTTAAAAAATCTTCTGTTTGATAAAAAATATATCTATTTTTATCTATTATCAAAAGGGATTTATTTTTTAAAAAAAAAAAACCGGGAAAGTAAATAATTTTAAAATATATATATATATAAATATATATATATATATTATATATATATATATATATATATATATATATATATATATATATATATATATATATATATATATATATATATATATATATATATATATATATATATATATTTTATATATATATATATATATATATATATTTTATATATATATATATATATATATATATATATATATATATATATATATATACATATATATATATATAAATTTCCCTCATATAAATTTCAAATTGAAAAAACTTTAAAAATCTGATTTTTAAAAAAATTTTTAAAAAAATCGGTGGGCCGCAACTTATGTACTGGACGGCTACGTGTTGGACAACCCTGATTTAGTGGAAAGCTTCTGACATATACATTCCTTTTCAGTTCAGTTCCTGATCCATTTATTAATATGTCACGCATAATCAATCTTTATTTTTTGAAGAAACTACGTTAAATAAAAGGAAAATATATAATTAAAGACAATAATAACATCAATTAAATTTTTATAAGCATATTTAAAATGTCTAAAAGAATAAAACATCAAGAATGTTAACTGTTCTTATAACTTTGATAAATCAAATTTCCTGACGGAATTTCCTACTCAACTCTAAATTCTATTTCCTAGTGATATAAAAGGAATTCTGACATCTCTATGTATAAACAGGCACCCTCCATGAAGAAAATTCAACAAGCCTTTCTTAGGCAAAGAATTGCGTCTGCATCTGCAGGAATGTTAGCCCTAATATATTGAATTACACTTTTGTTGAAAAATATTTCAGCGTAAATCAACACAGTGGACTTCAAACCCAAGAAAAGTAAAAAGGAATTTTACCAGCACCAAAAATAAATTCTATTTTAGAATGACATTCGAAAGGAAAGAGAAATCTAATGGAGCACTTTCTTTATATTATTAAATAATTCCTTTGTACATTTACACGCGAAACTGTTTTTTTAAAGGAAATAAACATTTGAATGAAAGTGGCTTAGAAAGAAAGAATTCATATAAAAGAATAAAATATGAAGCTGTCACGAAACACTCGGCAGTACCCTTTTTGTAAAATCAAAATAGAAATTTAAACTATGACTCAAATTTGAACTGAAATATACCAACCTCTTCCAGGCTCATTTTATTTCTGGATTATGAAACAAAAAATGTCAATTTTTTATGCATATTTTCAAATGTACATATCTTTTAGACAAAAAGCTCCATTCATATACAAAATTTTCTAAAAATTAATGTAAAAAGAATCTAGTTAAATAAATGAGTAATTTACCTATAAAGTTTCTTTCTGTGGGACAGAAATCATTAGACTTTGGAGTCAATTCAAAATAACTATAAATATTAGTCGCAGAATACCTAGCTTTTATCTTGAATTGCAAAATTTATTTACATCTTTTGCATTTACATAAATGATTATGAAATTATTTATCAAAATTTGATCGTGTATGATAAATTCGGAAATTGAACAAATGAACACAATTTGAACAGTAGAATCTTGCTTCTCTTCTTTACTGTCTTACTTTGAGCTGCAAATAATACACTGAAATGTTGGATTAGTCTTGCTTCGGTGGAGGGAATATAGTCAACAAAGTGTTCTTCCAAACAAACTTGAAGAGTGGGGGTGCTCATCAGAAGGAAGTCCTCTTGCAAAATATTCAACCCTAGTGGTACTTTTAAATTATTCGAAAGCATTAAAAGCACATGTGAAATAATTCTGGAAAGACCGATTACCCTGTGTAAAATTTCACAGTGCCCGAACTGCACTCGGGAAAAACCAGGATGATACCTTTCCTCCTGCCTAAGTTTAACCCGAGAAAAGGCAAGAAGGCGTAAGTGGGGTAAAGGAGCAGGAAATACTGAATATCTGTCTTATTATTTTAACTGCGGAAAATAGAGAATAGTTTTATTTCATTAAAGAGGTACCATTTGCACGTAAACACTTACATAAGCAGCATAGAGTCTTATAAATTTAAACATGCAAAACACGAATATTCCAATTTGGAGTTAAATTTGCAATGCCGTACGAGAAAGTACGTATGATAAAAAAACACACACACACAGAATGGGATACACTTAAGAGCTCCCATAATTCTCATCACGGTTAAACATAAAAAAGATGTAATTGTAAAGAGTTCAAATAGAACTAAATTATTGTGTTTATAAATTAAATAATTAACTTCACTGACGCCTAGATTTGCTTCAATTTAGGATCTTAAAATAACAATTCATATAATTTTGATTTTCAACTTCTTAATTATAGTGAATGGATTGTTTTCTAATGCTAAATGATAGGCATTAAATGTACTAATAAAAGAAATTCTACTGAATATTTTTAAAACTATTTTACACTCAAACGATATATATACTGAATATAGAACAGTATCCTATTATAAGTATATGAAATCATTTTAAATACCCTCCATTCATAGGCTGACGACCATTAATTAGATATTTTGAGCCTATTTGACATAATCAATAAACAATGACAGATTTATTGCATTATATGCTTTCTTTATTTTAAAATAATAATTAATAAAGGCACTAACATTTAATGTAGATTTATTAATTTACAATTATTCTTAAAACAATGTTTACTGTAAGCCTCTTTCACAACTAAAGATTTATAAAGATATTTTTGAAACAATATGTAATGCACATTAATGATATTTTTAACAAAAATGCATAAGTTTTTTAACAAACTGAAAAGCAAAGCAATTTTTTTTAAAAAAAAACTTTTTTTATAAAGTAATTAATTTGCTAAAATGTACAGCAATGTGTAGTTTATTCCATTGTAAGAACATAATAATACTTTTGATGCTATATATGTAATTTCAGCCAAAAATAATTATACAGAGAATAAATTAGTATAATGTGATCAATATCTCATTCTGTATTTATGTACTATAATATATATACATATCTTTTTCGAAAGTATTATATTTCAAATACAGATATTAAAAACATTTTTATTGCTGATGAAAAAAACATTTTTAGGAAAATTATGTTCTTAAAAACAGTCAACGATTTTTCAAGAGACTGTTCGGTATAAAAATATTTCTGAAGGTATATGTACCGTGTCAGTCCATAAGAAATTTTCAATAATAAAAATTGAAGAAAACGTTTCCTAAGTCCATGCATAACTAATAGTTTAAATCATACAAAATAGATGAAAACGTAAAAGATTGGTGGATTTTTTCATTTGCTAATTATTTTCATTTGCTTATGGCTTCAAAGATTCCCTTTACTAATAAGACGACCAGTTATTATTACCGGTTTATTTTAAGGGTCATGCATTGCAGAAGACCATAAAATAAAACTTCAAGTAAAATTGGGCAAATGCGAAGCATTTTCCAGAAAATAGCAATCAAAATTTCACATAACACTTAAGATTCTTCAAATTGCTTCATCAGAAGCTAATCCTATAAAATCACATTTATTAAAATATCATTTGATTAAAGGCTATTTACTACAATATTTTGTTTCTCTAGCTAGTTAATTAAAATTAACTATTGCCTTTACATTTTTAAACAGTAATTATCGCGATCAGGATTTAATTTCACTCAATTATAGTTAGCTTTTACTGATTTGTATATCTACTGATAAACTAATATTTAGTTAATTAATTTTGATGCGTTTCATTTTTAGCGAATTGTTATACCTTAACTATGTATTTCTTAACGAATTTTGTAGTTTCTTCTCGTATTCGATAAATATGATTATTGTATTTCAAACACCGTTTAATGTGAATTTAGAGTTTATCAATATATATTCTTAAGTCTTACAATTCTTCTCCTTTTCTCAGATATTTTCAGTTAAAAGCTATACTCATCGTATTCTATGTAGAATACTTGGCGCGTCATTACATTGTCGCATATTGTTTAAATTAAGGTGACAAATCTTAGAAGACAACAGCCTGATAAATCTGCATTCTATATTTAGAATGTAAGCATTGTGAATGGTTCACAAATGACCCTGCTTATCAAATTGAATCTAATTAAAGTGGACATTGAATAGAAATTTCATTTCGCCATTTTGTGGAAGGATTTTAATATTCTTTGAGGTGCTGGGAGAGAGAATCCGTGTGAGAAGCTTTAAATTCAACTTTGTAACCGTCAATATAACTCTAATGATACATAAGGAGATCATGATAATACGAATTATTTAAAGAAACATTTTTCATTTCATTTCATAATTTGAGAATACAATATCGATAATGTGCATATTAAATAAAAGCGAACAATGACTTATTTGGAGAAGCACATTTTATTGTACGCATAATTTGTTTTAATTGAACGAGTTTTGCACTTAAGTTTACTTCATTAAATTTATTTGAAAAGCAAACCTGTCCTACTGCTTGTACAAATAAATGATTTAACTACAGTCTCCCTTTAAAAGACTTACTCTTTTAGATACCCATCATCCTTAAAGAGCTGAACTTTAATAAATATTGATTCCAATTCATAATAATATGAATTTAAAGTATTATTTAATGTATAAGAAACAAATTTAAAATAAGAATGAAAAGTAAAAAATTCTTTGAAATTACTATAACACTTACTTAAAAAAATGAAAAATTATGAAGAAAATGTCTCTTTTGTTTTAAATTGAGGATGTGTAACGCTCATGCACAAATAATGGAATGATAAAAAAATTTTAAAAGCAACATGACTTAGTAGTTATCAATAGCCCACGAAATGTTGAAATCAGTAACTAATTAAACCAACCTGACGGTGTTGCATGCTTAGTGATACATTATAAATAATTATACGTTGAATTTGAAGGACATTTACATAGTTTTAGTTTATGAGAAATCATAACTAAAAATATCAATAATTTATATCTCTTCATCTGTATTTTATTTACTTATTTATATTATAAAGAAAAAATATTCACCCATTGCCATAAAAAATTAAGCACCAAGAAGTAAGTGGGAGCTTGTTACACTACATGTCAGGAAGATTAGATGGAAATGATAAGAAATGCAGCGTGATTGCGTGCTTCGTAATGCCACCAGTTACGCTCTCAGTGAAGACAGTATCAAAATGATGGAATCTGGCTCGTCAGATCGGCATGTAGCTTGCCACTTAGGCCATTTAGATTTAACTGAGAGGAGGTGTTGGAACTAATGGATAAGAAAGATGTTTGTTACACTGTGACCAAGCTCAGGAGGCCCTCGACAGATCAATAGTCACGAAATTCGTCGTTTGTATGACACGCATACATAGTCCTCAATCCATACACAGACAAGATCTTCACTAAGGGGTTTTTGTGTCATTCCATACCATTACAAGGTAAATGGCTGAAAGACAGTTTCTAACTAGGCCACCTTACTGCCATTGACACCCACTCACCATCACCTCCGTTTGAAGTCATGTTGTGCTCGAAATTATTAGACTGTAACCTAATTGAATCATGTCATTTTCAATGACGAATCCAGATTCACTTAGGGTTACGATGTCAGTTGTGTACATGTGTGGAAGCCCCGTGGTGAACAACTCAATCCTGCCTTCGCTGTAAAGGGCACGAGCACTCCCACAACTGGAGTGATGATATGGGGTACAGTTGTGACCGGATTTTATCGGCATTTCTACTAATTGTCCTCTTGGGATTTCTTTGGGGCCAGAAGGGCAATTCTTTCCGACCAACCCAAGAAGAGAGTGTGTTTATGCAGATTAGGAATCATATATATTAGAACGTTAGTATTCGCGAGGATCGCTTAGTAAGCTAAGTGAAGTGAGATAAAGTTCTAGGAGAAAAGTCTTAATTATGTGAGTCGGTCTAGTAGTGCCAGTCCAGTTGAATTATAAGGGTGTCCGAGACCATAGGAGCATTGTCTTAGCCACAGCAAGCCATAATAAAGGACAAATTAAAGATTTATGGACCGTATATGTGTGTGAAAGGAAATAGCTGTAAGCTTGTTCATTTAAACTTTAAGGATAAAGCGGATACTATTAAGTTAGGAATTGATCTATAAAGATAGATTCTGTGGTTAATTGCGCTATTTATCAGAAATACGGTTTGCGTCTCATCACTCTTGATCATTATCCTCCTATTCTAGTGTGGTTATATTGTATATAAATTTAGATCATAATAAACTGATTTTGTTATGGCTGAGTTTAGTAGTTCATCTTTCGTCCCCTCAGACATAGGTAACGTGGATAGCGGAGAGAGAGTATCTCCAACGTTGGGGATATCACACAGTTACATACGACACAGGGTCAGACCTAATATTAATCTACATCACCGTGACAGCTCAGAGATACTCGTATGTTCGTGACATTTTTTCAGCCACATGTGTTTCTACTCATAGCAGGTATCCCATGAGCCATTTTTTTAACAAGACAATACTCACCCACACATAGCAAGGGTTTCACAGGACTGCTCCCTTTGCTTTCCCGCCCTTCCGAAGTTTTTGGCTTCGATTCCCCAAAGGTTTGGCCCCGGAGTTTTATGGGGGTTTTAATAATTAAAGGATGCCAGTTCCATCAGGATTTGGGGCTTGTTTAGGGGGCCAAAATTTTTTAGCCCCCAAAAAAAATGCGTAACTTCAAAACAAAAATTTTAGGCCCCATTTCTACATTAGGAAAAAAATTTCCAAAATATTTAAATTAGATCAACTTGTTATAGGCACTTTTATGAAAAGGGCAATTAAAAGTAAATTTTTAAAAAAAAATTCTAAACTATTTTAACATAATGTATTATTAATTAGTAGTTTTGACTCCCGGGGCACCCACCCATAAATAACTGGGACATATGCTTGCATTTCTTCACACACACTGTCGAAGTCTAGATGTATTGAGATTAAATGCTATCCCCAACCTGGTTTTTTGTTTTTATACCTTTTGTTTTTTAGCCCCTTTTTGTGAGAAATATATTTCACTTAAACACAATGTTCTGAATTTCATTAAAATGTTTAGAGCTATGTGAGAAATTCCGTGTAATGTGCATGGATTTTGCATCCTAAAATTTAGAAGCTGTTTAAATTGAGATTTTAACATCAACTTTGTTGATATGGTGTTCTATTTCCCTTTATTTTTTTGCAAATAAAAAAAGGGGTTTTTTTATTAAAAAACCATTTAGTTTTTAACATTGGGTAACTAACGAGTGTAAAATTATCTCGTAGAACCTGAGATAGTTAACAATAGAATATTCACAATCTAATAGGGAGTATATATATAAAGATAAAACACGCGCGCGTGTCTTAATATTCTTTTATAATATTACAATCAAAGTTTAAAAAGTGTTGCAAAAAAAAGTTAAATAAAAATAAAATTTTCAGTTTTAATGAATAAGATGAGCTTTAGATACTTGTAACTATACAAACTTCATAGAGAACGTGAACCCATTTTGCATACATATTTATTTCTTCTCTATTTTTTGATTGTGACTCGTGGAACCCCAGAGTTCCGTGGAACACAGTTTGAAGATCACTGCTCTACAGTATCTTATAATGTTTTCATGTTTAGTACGGCCAAAAAAAGGACAAAAAATCCCCTTTTTTCATTTATTTTTTTTTCTAAAAAAAGGTTTATTTGCTATGATTTTATAATAACTCACTTACATTAACGTTCCACTTGCAAAAAATTAAAATTTATAGGGTATGTAAAAGTTATACTCGATAAAAGCCTGTACACAAAACCCGCCGAGCTAGAGGGGAAGGGAAAAAAGGGATCCACCCGGCAGGGAAAAAGATTTGGAAGAAATTTCGAAAAAGGGAAATTTTAAAAGGGTAATTAAAGGGAAAAGGCAAAAAAATCAAAAAGCTTTACCCCCGAGAGGGGGAAGAAAAAAAATTTTTTAAAAAAGATTTTAAACTTGAAGAAGCCCCCAGGGACGCCGGGAGCAATTAGTAAAATTAATAAAAATTTTAAATTTTTAAAAAAACCCCAAAAATTTTTTTTATATGGATTTAGTAGATTGATTACCAAGATATTTTAAAAATAGATTGTCTTTTTAAAAAGTTCATGTACCTACTTGAAATTTTTCTTTTATTACAGGTTTAATATTTATGTTCTTCAAAAGCATTGTATTAAGAGTTTTGATGATTAAAAAACGCCTTATTTCTAACAACAAAAAAAATTATTAGTAGAAATCCCATATCTAACATGTCAAAAGAAAAATTGAAAAGTTTTTAGATCCACAGTTTTTTTTTATTCTTTTTGCTCAAAAACCCTCTTCATTGGTAATTATTTTTTTTAAAAGTTTGTATGATTTTTGTAGGAAAAAAAAACCAAAAAGGGTTTAAAATTTTTTTAACAGTTGATTTTAATTTTTCCCAAAAACCTTGATTTCAATATGAGTTCGAAAGTTTGTTCACTTTTTATGTATGTTTAAAATGATTAATTTTTTGTTATCGATGTTTATATCTTCATATGCCATTGGGGTTTATCTTTTGTTTATCTGGAAAAAAAATTTGTAGAAATAGATTTTATTAAAAAAACGTTAGCTTTATTTTTTGGTTACAGCAGTGTTTCCCCAAAGGTTTCTGTATCATCCCCCCGGGGATTATGACGACCTGTGGACCCCATTTCGGAAAAAAAAATTTGGGGTCCTTTGAGGTTTTAAAATGGGAGTTTTACAATAAAATTTTCCTAAACCAGATTGTGATTTTTGATTTGAAAAAAAAAATTTAATCAAGGGGATATCAAATTTTATCTATTTTATACATTTATTTAATAAAAAATGAGGTTGGGTTTGAGTTACAAGAGTACAAAATAAAATCTTATTTAAAAACAAGAAAAATATTTTAGCGTTTCTTGCTGAAAATTAAGCAAAAGGGGAGTATAGTATTGACGTCGTAAATTTTCCCCCAGTTTTAAAAATTGGTTTCTAAAAATCTCAAAAAAATGAGTTTTATTTTTTAAGATCAAATTTAAATGTTTTTTATTCAGTTTTTAAAAACCCGGGTTTTTTAAAAACTCAGAAAATAATTTTGGAAAATCCCAATTACCCAGAGACGGGAAAAATTAATTGGTCACATTAAAAAATTATCAGAAAACAAACCCGATCAAAAATGGGCAAAATTGAGATTTTAAAAGAAAGTTCAGAAACAGATGTAAAAGCAAATTTGGTTTTAAAAAAGCCCCATACCTTTTTTTTATCCTGAATTATATAAAAAGTAAAAAAAGGGTTTTTTAATTGCTTCTCCTAGTGAGAAAAAATTTTAAATAGGTTGCAAACCCTTCAAAAAAAAAAAAAAAAAAAGACTAGACAAAAAACCAAGGAAATTTTAGGGTTAAAAAAAGACTACTGTCCAAAAGTTGGAAATTTGATATTGAAGCCCTCAGGTTCATTCCTCCCATTATAAAAATTTTTTTGTTGATAAAAGTTACTTATGTAATTAAATTTTAATCTAATTTAAAATTTTGTTTCTTTAAATTTTAAACACTAAAGTTCACAAACCGTTGGAATTTTTAAATTTTTTACCCCCAAATGGTGTCAAAAAAACAAAACCCTGGAACAAAATTTTAATTTAAAAAAAAAAAACATGGCAAGAGGGGGTATAAGACAAAAAATCTGGATTTTCTGAGTTAGAGTAAGAATCACATATATTGAATTAAGGAAATTTTTTAATCCATGGGCCAAAGTAGGATTAACATACAACGTCATATAATAAAAAATTTCATCACATTCTTATTTCCCTCTTACCGACAGCGATTAATCACACAGTTAAAAAAAATTTTTTCCCCCTTTTTGGGCGATGTCATAATTACTTTTAAAACAAGAGTAATAAGTAAAAATATGCGTCCCAGACGAATCCCAAATTTGACGTCAAAAAATTTTTTTTACTTTTCCCGTTGAAGGGACGTTTCATTCCCGCCCGGGTTTAATTTAATAAGACTTGGGGATCTTTTAAGTTTGTGAACGGTATGTATATTTTTTTTTAGCGGCTGGATGTTTGATATTTGTGTCTATATGGTTGATATGACATTGAAATTCCAAAAAACTCAAAGATTTGGGTTTTACTGTCAGATTGTTATTTATAATTTACCCCATCTCTGATGGATTCTATAATCTATAAATGAATTTTATGTATATATTATTAACTAAAAAGTAAAATAATGTTAAAATTTCGTAAATCCTAACTGAAATTTTAATGGTAATCTTCTTATTTGAATTTTCAATTTAATTAATGCGAATTGGTAAGAATTTCTGGTTAGAAAAGAAATGACCTGAAAATTTTCGTTAATTTTTTCAAAATTTATTTTTATAACAATATTAATTACGGTTTTGATATTATTTTTATTATTTAAAATAGGCCCGAAAAGAAATTTAGAATACTTTTTATCATATTTTCCCTGAGGAGTTTGGGTTTTGAAAACCATTTAAATATCGAAATATATTGCTCTTACTAAGAATGCTTTGTCGGAGGCATGGCTGGGGCCCCTAAAAGTCGGCTGGGGGAAAATTGAATTTAATTACTAATGAAAAACGAAATTATAAAAAGAGCCCTTTTCCAAAAACCCGCAGATTTTTTTTGGCCCCGGGAAAAACAAAATATTAGTAGCCCATCAATTTTTCCCATTTGTGCCCCCAAACATTAAAAATTCTAAACGACGTTGGGTGAAATTAAAGGGGATTTAAAGCTTTTTAATTGCTGTCTTCCAAGTCTAAAAGCTTTTAAAGTCAAAGTTTTTTTAAAAGACAAAAAAAATTACAATTGTATAAAACAACCCTCACACCTATTTCTTTCCCCCTTTATCTGAAATTTGGACATTAACCAAATCAAATGAAACACTAAAACACTTTGAGCCAAAAGGGTTTTTAGAAAAAATCTTTTGGGGTTATGAAAAGAGAAAGATTGGGAACAACGAAAAAATTTTTTTAGCTATATAAAAACCGTTTTAAGGGCAGATGTCATTAAATCCATCAAAAAATTTGGGCCTTTGAGGTTTTGGGGGCCCCGTCTGCCGGAGGATTACTAACCTTTACGGGTTTTGGGAAAAGAGTTACGAAGCTTTTGAAAATTGAACTAGGGGACCCCAAAAAAAGATTTTATTGTGTGAATGATGATTTAAAGTTTTAAAAATGACCCAATTGAAAAATTTTTTTGAGGAGATCGGAAGGGGGATTCTTGGGGAAGGGTAGTCCCCCCCCAAAGTTTTTTTTGCCCCCAGAAAAAAGAAAATTTTAATTTTTTATCAATTTCCAAAAATTGGACTAATTTTTTCCCCCTTTTAATGAAAATTTTATAAAATTTTTAAAAATTTTTTTTCTTTTTAGAGTCAAAAAGTGTATTTTTATTTCTGCTAAAGACATTGAAGAAAAACCAACTTTATAGAAGTTCTAAGAGTAAAACGATTTCTATGTGTGAGTGTTGTAATATAGTTTTATTAAAATTTTTTTTTCTGCTTTTTTAAAAAAAATTCCAATATTCTAAAAATAGGAATTTCCAAAAAAAAGCCAATATTTTGTGGTGGTACATAAAAAAAGGGGTTTCTGGAAACATCTAACCCTTTAAAATTTTTTTCCGAAAACATTCTATGTTTGTCTTTAAACCAAAAAAAGGGATGTCACCCTTTTTTATAATGTTACTTTTCACATTTCTAAAATGTATGGTTGTGCATTTATGATGTATTGCCGGGCGAGCGGTTACGTAAAATAACAAGAAAAAAAAAGATACATAAAATTAATTTTAATTTGCCCGTTTAACAATGAAATAAGGGACAAAAAGATTTCGACACTGAATAATTAAAATTATCAACGAAATGAATTCAAAGACTTATGATGCTTAACTTTTTTTTTTCTTTTCAGATTTTGAAAGTATTTTTTGAATTTAGCAGACCATATTTAAGCTGTCTCATTATTCATAAAAAGGGGAAATTCACTCATTATTTTTTTTAAAAAAATACTTTACAAATTACATTTAAAGTTGCTGTGGATATTTTTTTCTTTGTTGTGAGTTCCACACTTAGTAGATCCGGGTTTGTGGATTTTATGCAAAACAATCACAAAGAAAATAAACAGTTCTTTAAGAGAGATGCGAATTTATTATAAAAAAAATCCAATCCTTAAAATACAGGACTCAGCAGCAATATTCACAGAGTAAATCTCCGAAGGTCATCACACCTTCAACAGCAATCAAACACAATTATCCGTGTTTGATATACACGTATGTAAGATAATTCACAAGCACAGCCGACCTAATCGCTAGTCAAAATAGTGTTCACTACTCGCTGGTTGAAATCAGACTGAGTGACTGCGGCGGGCATTACTCTATTTATAAAACCGACTGAAACTTCCAGAAAAATCCACACGAACTATAAAGCGTGAATTTAGTGATGAGATCCACTACATTCTAGAAGAATCCAGAGGGTCCTAAACTCGCGAACATGGTCGTCAAAGTCGCCCAATTGGCGACCAACTTGGTCGCCAAAAATGCTGCCAACTTAGCTCCACCGCCAAGATTTCGCCATGTTCTCATTGAATCGCCATTATAACGTAAAGGGCGACATTGCTTGTGAATAGTACAATTTTAGCATGAAATAAATATATATTTAAGTGTTAATTATATTCCTATTTCTTATATACTATATATAAAATATTCAATTTTAGTTAGTGTAAATTAGGAAGTAAATCTATTTTCATTAAACTATTGGCATTGGTGATTCCAGTCCTTCAAGAAAATATCACATTAAATAAATATTCAAGGGAAATAATAAGGGTAGAATAGAAGAAAGGTAAAATATTAAAGGGGAAAGAAAAATGATATATAACCCCCCTTTTTTAATACGAACTTTGCTAGCTTCGTAAGAGCTATAGCGTTGTATAAAATATTTTAAAGCCAAAAAGAAATAAGTACAGCTCTATGCATTAATGGAATGATAAACTTCAATACAATTAATTTCAAGATATTAAATCGAAATGATTAACATTTGAAAATTACTAATAATTAGTTATTATAATCATATTTTTACAGAATAAGCAAACTCTCAGTTGTGGTCAATAAATTTTGTTTGTGTCCAGACAGTCTATAACTCCGATAAAAAAACACTAACTTATAAATTGTGGAGTAAATTCTACTATAGATTAATCATGTGGCGAAAAATTTTAATAAGAATAATTTTTGACGTGAATACGTCTTTAAAATTGTTTCAATAATAGGAGGCAATTAAAAAAAATGAATGATAACGAAATCGGGGAATACAGTTAGGTGTTGCATTTACATAACTATCATCTTTATCCAAAATTAAATTACACCAATGGATAGCTAAAGGATCAAAAAATATACTACTCTAAGTAAGGACAGTGTCTCTTAGCACGCGGTGGAGTGGAAAGGGCAGCCATTTGGAGGCTATTTTGTTGCATATCGAGATTTTCCTTTAGTATAACTTTTGACTCGGAGAAGCTACGGCGTATGTTTTGGTTTCAATCGTCAGCTCTCATCAAAATCTATCGATTTTATATAAAACATTAGCGTAAAATAGTGACAATAAACATAATATCGTGTTACAATAAAAAAGTGTTATCGAAAATGAGTAATGTCAGCCTATGCGCATCAAGAAGCCAAATCCAAATACAGAAATCGTACACGGTTGGAAAATGATTTTCAGGAGCAATCGAATGGTACCACTTAAACACCATAAGACCGAATGAGTAAATATTAACATCGCACTGTTCAGCTACACGAGGGCTTTTAGCTATGGACCTTGTAATTTGGAGCCTTGATCAAGTGACGTGGACGACACCTGAACTGGTACCCCCTCTCCTAACTACCACCCACCGGGAGGACGTTTCAGCTCTGGCAGATTTAACGTGCATTGCACCCCTACGTGGCAGGTCTTTAGTGGTACTGGGCTCGAACTCATGACATGCCTGCCATGATCCGATACCTTGACCACTGGGCTACCGCAACCCTACCATAAGACCGAATCAAGCAGTACCGGGAACGTAAAAGAATGAACGCGACCGACCGAATCAACGATGGTGCCGATACATCTGCAGCTGGAGCAGTTGAAATTAGGCAAGTGGATGATGAAATCGCCTCTTTATTGACATCTTACTATGTAGGCACCGATTGTGTACGATCGTCGTTTATAAAGACGTATTCGGATGCAGCTAGTGCACGTTTCACTACCACGTCTGTCAACAATACATTCAGACATTAGTGTGATGTGTGTGATCCTCTCTGGTGCTGCAGAATATAGTTTCCAATCGTGCCGGTGTGTGCGATCACGATTTACAGATCACATGGATCAAATCGTGCACCAATACGATAAATCGAAACAAAACTAACGAGTTTATGCGGCTTTGAGTCGCATCACATCGTTAGATTGCTTTTATATGACCAATACCCGAAACGATTTCAAGTTTAACGCGAATTGGTCGGGTTTTCAAAATAGTGCTTCCAATCACTTAGCAAAACACGATTAAACATAAAATTTATCCTCATTTTAAGAAATAAAATTCCCTTTAGTGAGAGAGTAATTTAATCCATAGTATTTCTAACTGTAATATTAAAACAGCTAACTAATTTTAGTGTCTAAATTTAATGACCAATTTCAGAAATGCAGCAACATTTCTGGGAAGCATATCGAAGCTTCTGAATGTTTCTAAGGCACCATGATCTATACCAGGTTTGGCCAACATTTTTGGGTAGAGGGCCACTATCTGATTAAAAAAATATGCTACCAATATTTCTATCAAAATATAAAAAGGAAAAATGTTATTTACTGGCTTACTATGGGATTTTTACGTAACAATTTCAGAAATGCAGCAACATTTCTGGGAAGCATATCGAAGCTTCTGAATGTTTCTAAGGCACCATGATCTCTACCAGGGTTGGCCAACATTTTTGGGTAGAGGGCTACTATCTGATTAAAAAAAATATGCCTGCCACTTTACACTTTTCTATCAAAAATATAAAAAGGGGAAAAATGTTACTTACTGGCTTACTATGGGATTTTTACGTAAGTAGCATATTTTTAAGTCAAATCTAGGTAAAGTAGAAAACTTACAATCTTTTCCCTGTATTCCAGCGTTTCTGAAACTGTGGGAAACGTCCCTTAGAGGGCATGATAATCCTACATAGGGGGGGGCGAGCATGCTGAAAAAAAAGATTATTTTAAAAAATATGTTAATTTACTGAAATTCATTTAAATTCCAGAATCTCGCAAGTCCTTTGAAAATCCAGCTGTCACAAGAATGAAGTATATACTCTGCATGATAATTTTCTATTGTATTCACTTACTGTAAAATTCGGCGTATAACACGTACCTATACTTTCAAGCTGTTTTTTTTAAATTTTAGGTATGTTCACCGTACAACGCGCACCCTCTTTTTTTACGTGGAAACATAAAATGTACGTGTGTAATTCTGCTATGTTGTCAATACCATTTAATCAAGATATTATCCCAGGCTTTTGAAAAATATGTATACTTCTAGAAATAAAACATTTGAAGTTCATAAGACAAGTCATTTTTCTTAATAAACAGATTTTTTATATATGTGTAAAACAGCGTCTCTCAAACTGTGGGGCGCACCACCTAAGGGGGTATGATAAACCAACGAGGGGGGCGTGAGCACTTTGAAAAGTCGAAAATAAAAGATTTAAAAAATTACAAATTTACTGAAAGGTTTCAAAACAAAATGCATTCTGATGTAATAAAAAAATAAAATATACATTTATACTTATATAATATACTTGTAAATGTATTAGCACTTTACAATGTATTTGATAACTTATCTCTCAATACTAAGTTAAGAACAAGTTTAATAATTACTAGGGACTCCCATGGGCTTGTCATATGCAATATTATAGACAAAATTTTTAAAACTTATCTTGATAACTTGTACAGTTTATGATTAAAATCACGTAGTAGCTTTAAGGTATCCGACTACGTTCGGAACTATGATTTTAAAAAAGCTCATAAATGTATATTTTTCATGATATTTAGTGTCAGGTTAGAATACATGTATAAAATTGTTTTAAGGACATTATGACAAAAAAAAAATATTTAAATACAATATTTTGGCAAAAAATGAACTTGAAATAACCTTTTTTCCAAATGTTCTCCTTTTGTAAAAAATGCTTCTATTGTATTAATATATTGCCTGTATATAGGTCAGACCTCTGTACAGAGGCTCATATAAGATTTTGGAAAAATTCAAATTATTTTCAGAGTTACAACCATTTGAAATAATTATCGGCGTATTTTCTTAAAATTTCTCCCTTCTGTTTTCGTAAAACATGGATAAACCGACTTCAAGTTATGCACTTCAAAAATTCTAGTTGAGCCTCTGTACAGAGGTCTGAGCTGAATACAGGCAAGATATTTACACAATAGAAGCATTTTTTACAAAAGGAGTACATTTGGAAAAAGGTTATTCTAAGTTAATTTTTTGCCAAAATATTGTAATTAAATACATTTTTTTTTGTTACAATGTCCTTAAAACAATTTTATACATGTATTCTAATCTAAGTAACACTATATAACATAAATATTATCCATTTACACGCTTTTGAAAAATCCCGGTTCCGAACGTAGTCAGATACCTTAACGTCAAAGTACATTATTATTGTGTTCAATACACTATTATTGTATGAAGGGGGTATCGAGGAAAACTATGATTGAAAATTGGGTTGCCAATATTGAGAGTTTGAAAACACTGATATAAAAGTCTTAATTTTTGTATGTCAATTTCCTTTTTTAATTTAATTTCTAGGTAATTATTTAATTTTTGTCAGAAATGCCATATGCAACAGTACTGACATTTAAAATAGGGGAAAAATTGTTATTTTGCTATTTTTTCTAAGTTTTCACTCATTAATAAGAGTTAAGACTAAATTAAATAAATATTTTTTTTTATCTAGTAGAATACATATGTACCTTTATCGCTTACACTTCATCTCTATAAAAATTTAAGCTCCATCCAAACTTTATCCTGTGTTTCAAACTCTATTCATTCGATATCTATTCATCATTCAAAGAAAAGAACTCCTAGAAAATCGGAGCATTTCTTTCCGTTCGGTAAAAATAACTCGCATCCAGAATTTACGTTTCAATTCCACTTTTTCCTTCATAGCAAGATGTTTCAATTCACCAACTTTCAATTTCTTCCATTCTACTTTTCTCTAGTATATTCCCTATTGCTTCTGGTTTCTTCTCTGAAAGTTTTTTTTGCATCCAATGCAAAACATTTTTTTTTTCTTATTCTGTTTGTATTTTCCGTTTCGAAGTTACATAAACTTGAAATAAAAATATAAAGATCTTATCGTAGTTTTTAAACAATTTTGAAACCATAAAAAGTTCTAAAAATGTTAAGTTTGAGGTTTGGTAAAAATTCAGAAAGAGATATTTTGGCAGATCTGAGACCCCTGAGCATATATATATATATATATATATATATATATATATATATGTGTGTGTGTGTGTGTGTGTGTGTGTGTGTGTGTGTATGATGCATATATTTAAATTACTTTAGATTAAACCTATTGTTAAATAAAACATGAAAAATATATAATTTGCAATTTTTTCTTCTTATTTGTGTTAAAGCCTAAGTCTCACTGATATAACTTCGCAAAAAGTACTTCTCGTTTTCTTTGTAAGTAAAATAGTACTGTCACAACAGAGACTAGCTGTTGTTGGTATTTGGGATTTCGAGCAAAGATCAGCCATAGCAAGTTTTAAATTCAAATTTATTTATCTGTTTTACATTATCAACACTACTAAAGTTAGGAAATGCACTAAGTAAATAATTAGAAGAACAATCGCTAGGCTTAAAACTACTTTACATATAAATATAATCCACTGCACTTACTTTTGGAGCACTCTCTTGACTTCTACGTTAGAATTCAATGTAAATATCTTACTCAACTGTACGTCTTCTGGTTGTAAATCTTACATAAGCATAATTTTATCTATTTTATTCTCCTATTATCAATAACCGATCATCCAGAGACTATCCATCGACTAACATCGCGTACCTAAGTGTCAACGCTTAAATAGAACAATTCATTTGAATTAATCGTCTTATTCTTCGAAAGAAAGTTTTAAACAGAACATACAGTTAAAAAAAATAATAATTTTACTCCAAGAGGATTAGTAGAAGGTTCACGGATAGACCCGTTACACTACTCTAATTATTTAGTGATATACTATGCGTGATTACCTAAACAATTTTTAAACTAGTAAGTTCATATTTACATTTATAATACATTTCCTTATTGGTATAATATACGGGGTGTATCAGTTCAGTGGTTATAAGCTTTTAAGTGAGACTAAGAACACCTAGGCAGTGAGAAATCACATAGGAATGCATGGTCAAAAACGCTTTCCTGGAGCTGTAGTACCGACAAAAAACACAGGACACTTGAATAAGAGGACAGAACATGTTTATTATCCTCAGAACAGCAGATAAAGAAAACATTAAACGGACAATACGCGTGGGTGTATATTGGAGTGGTAGGGGTGCTCGGGATTGTTTTGTACCAGATCCAGGACAGTCTCCTTGTTGTTTGGTTTTCTTACACCTTGCTTACATTACTGTATGTCTAGTGCCGGGCCGGGCCGGGCACCTAGAAGTACGAGGCTCAGATAAGCTGGACTTAACCCGATTTTCTAAGTATACATTCCGATCATCCAGAGCCATGAGTCATGTAGATCTTCTTCACCCAGGGCCCGGAATGAGATGAAATCGGTGCTGTGTGTGTCCACGATGAAGGATCCGCTATCGGACACTGTCTAGTGCAAGCGTGCAAAGAAGGCGTGGGTGGGAGTTTGCCTTATGGGATAACGTTAAGCGTACAATTGATGTGTCTCTCGTCCATTGAAATCAGCGGTCCCGAATGCCAGATGGATGTCAGTGAGCTCAGCATTCGTGTAAGGTTCCATCGTACTCCCACTTCACCGGCCAGTGAAATGAAGCTTTATAGCGAGTGCGGCAGCAAACACCGCTTGTGCGTCATGTGTTGATTCGTCTTACTTAGCAATGTCTGTCGCGTACACCAACCAAAGACTTCCCAGATTTTTTTGTTGTTCTAAGGGAGTTTAAGTTGAAAAATAAGTTTCCCCTGTCGACTGTGGTCAGAGTTGTGTATGAAAGTCAAAAAATAGAATGAGACATTAAAGATGACATACCTTTATTTTATTATTCTCGTACAAGTACGTTGAGACATTTGTCATATCGCTTGATAAGCTTCAAAAAGTCCTCCAAGAAAAAATCAGGGCTTTGCATATGGAAGAAGCGTTGAACAGCTATGGGTGAAAGGCAACACAGCAGGAAAACGCGCAAGTCACCGATACACCATTGGGTAAAGGTCGCTACAAATCAAGCAGATGGCGCTGTTGCAGTGCCTGGCAAAAGGAACCAGCCTCCCATTTGAGCCCCGGTAGATATGGAGAGAAGGTGCGTTTTGAATTCGTGGTCAAAGGAGGAAGTGAGAGCGGTTATCCGCTATGAATGGGCACGTGGAGTATCAGGAACAGAAATTTATAACCGCCTCGTAGAAGTCTATGGGCCAGGTGTGATGTCGAAGCAAATGGTGCGGAGATGGTGTCGCACATTGTCTTTCTGTTTCGGGTTGTGACGGGGGATGAAACGTGGGTCCACCATTTCACGCCAGAATCGAAGGCCGCATCTATGGAGTGAAACATCCATCATCACCTGTCCGAAAGAAATTCAAACAAATCCTCTGCAGGTAAGTGCCCCCACAGTTTTATGGGACGCCCAAGGAGTTTTGTTGCTGGACTTTTGGAGGTTGGAACCATCAATGCTACGCGCTACTGTGACATCCTGTCGAAATTGAAGAAGCGATTCGGAAAAA